>PVJI01001947.1:0-159935 GCA_004026765.1 Micronycteris hirsuta
TCAAATGGGCCTTAGGGTTTCTCCAAATCAGAATGATTTCCTCCTTTCCCTTTTAAAAGGTATTTTGTAGATGGCCCTGGAATAACCCTTACTATGTCCTTTTGTGGTGTAGAGTTATTTAGAGATGCATCTAATTAAAAAAAAAACAAACTGTATGACCTGTCTCTACAATTTAAAACATTGAAAGTCAAGAATCATTTCACCGATTTATGCCAATTAGTTAATAGTTATCATGTGTATTTATGTGTGTGTATGTGAATTGTGGGAAGAGTTCTTTAAAAATTTGGTTGTTGGCCAACTAAGGTAGATGCTTTAGCTGCGCCAGAGGAACACAGGATCTAAGCAAATGCCATGTGCTTGCTAGGGAGAGGCACCTGTGGACGTGTCCTCTGGTTGTCACTTGCGACCACGTTGCTCACTCTGACCCATCCTAGATGGAAATTCTGAAGGACCCACTGTGGGCAGGACAAGAATAAGGTCTGATAAAAAACAGGAGATGGGAGGAAAATAATAATGATATGAGATTTTAGGATCTGTATTTAAAATTCCTGGGAGGCACCTATTTTCAAAACAAGCCAGACTCCTTGACTCTAAAATCTGTTTTGGAATCACCTTCCTCAGTTGTTGAGGAAACATTATTTCTAAGTATGAGCTGCCGAGAAGAGTGAGCTTCTGTTCACTCACAAATATAACAATAATGTGCCTCCTTTTAAGTGTGTGAGCAGCCTTTCCTGCCCTGATACGTGATGCTGTTTGCACTCACTTTCTCCCTTTCACTCCCAGGCACCCGAAAGAATTTAAAGCATTGTTTAAGGAGATCTTTGGTGTCTTTTATTATCAGTTGTGCTACAAATGCCTAAAATATCATAGTCGCTCAATAAATATTTGTTGACTGAATGAATGGTGGCTATTTCTGAGCTTGGAACTCCTCAATCTCTGTAGCTGTGGTGGGGAGTTAGGGAACAGAGGAGCCGTGACTGCGGTGCTGTTGTTTTGCTTAACGGTGTATTAGTTTTTTAGGACTGCCACAACTAATCACCACAAACTGGGTGACTTAAAACAGCAGACATTTATTTAGTCACAGTTCTGGAGGCTAAAGTCTGATTGGGACGCCCGCAGGGTCATGGTTCTCTAGAGAAGAGCCTTTCCTTGTCTGTTCTAGCTTGTGGTGGCTGCCGGCCCTCAGTGTTCCTCAGTAACAGGACTGTAGGCTCTGCCTCTGTCTTCACATGGCCACTTCTCTCTGTGTGTGACATAGTCCAAGTTTCCCTGTTTTTGTAGGAATACCAGTCATTGGGTCCTGACTGGTGTAGCTCAGTGCATTGAGTACTGGCCTGCAAACCAAAGGGTCACAGATTCAATTCCCAGTCAGGGCACATGCCTGGGTTGTGGGCCAGGTCCGCAGTAGAGGGCGTGCAAGAGGCAACCACACACTGTTGTTTCTCTCCCTCACTTTCTCCCTCCCTTTCTCTAAAAATAAATCTTAAAAAAAAAAAAAAAGAATACCAGTCATTGGATTAGGGTCCATGGTAATCAGATAAGACCTCACATTAATTTGATCACCCATATTTTGCTGTGTATAATGTGCACTCATGTTTTGTGCACATTATACACGGGATTCATTATTATGTCCATGGTGTGTAATCAATATAGCCATGTATAATGCGCGTTCTTATATTTTCCCCTCAAAAACTTGGACAAAAATGTGTGCAGTATACATGGCAAAATACGGTACATCTGTAAAGACCCTGCTTCCAAATAAGGTCACATTCACAGGTTCTGGGTGCACACAAATTTTGGAGGGGACACTACTCAACCCAGCACAAGAGGCCTGAATGGAATGTCAGCTATGAGATAATCTCAGATTTCAAACTGCTCTCGGGGTTTCTCAGCCACAGCACTACTGCTGGTCGGAGGGCTGCCCTGAGCTTCCCAAGGTGCTGAGCAGGGTTCCTGACCTCCATCTGCTAGATGCCAGTCATACCTCCTAGCCCTTGAGTTAACTCAACCAAGAAATTTCTAGATGTCGTCAAATGTCGGTCGCCCCTGCCAGAGAACCACTTGTATACAGGTATAAAATGGTATTTTCTCAGACTATGTCCTTTAAAAGAATGCTGTCCATTGGTTAGCACATTAGGTCTTTAGGCCAGTTGTGTATAAGCCACAAAAATGAATAAAGGTTAGGGTTGCCCCTATCGTCCTCACGATGTTAATGCCCTTGGGATGATGCCAGCTCAGTTTCAGAGAGGATTTTTCTGGAGGGCAAAGATCAGGCCTAGGGCTAGGCACAATTTCATACTATTTACAGTCTTAACAACAGATTGTCGATTACTCTATTGCTCTCTGCATTATCTCAATCACACAGGAAGTGCCCAATAAAAGTCGTAGATTGAATACTTTTGGGGGGAATTGAATGTATGCATGAATACAAGCTTTACTTTCTGGTGTCCTAGAAGAAATAAAATAATGTTTGCTAAAGAGACCGTAGCCACTTCCATCGATCCTCTCCTTTCGGTCTGGGGAATTTTAGTTGTCACATGAGCACTGCCACAGTGGTGGGTGCCGCGAGGGCTCATGTTGAGGGGCGGTGGCCGTCTGCTCTCCCGTGTGGAGCTGAGTTGATTTTTCTTTTGGTGGTCGAAGGATACTGTGCTGAACTGGCCAGCCGTGGTCCTTGCCTTCTGGAAACTCCCCTCTGGAATTTGACTGTGTCACAGAAAATGCCTAACCCTGTGAGGACAGCAGTGTCAACACTAAGGTCTCAAGTACCGTTTGCCCTTCTCCAGTGGATTTGTCTTTCACACAGGAAGACTAGAAATGCTTCTCTAACAGCAACTAATTTTTCTCTCTTCAGGACCACTGAAGCCAGAAATAACTGTCTCCTACATCGCAGTGGCAACGATATTCTTTAACAGCGGACTCTCATTAAAAACAGAGGTACTGTCACCTATGGGGCACAGGGAAGGCTGGGAGAAAAATGGAATTTGTGCTTCATATTTTGAAATGTCAGAATCCTTTTGTAAATGTGTGTGTATCGGTAGCCTGAAGGCCTCACTGTAACAGGAGAGAGCCTGGACTTCAGCATAGGACTTGTGTCTTGTACCTGTAGAGTCTAGAAACTCTATAGGTGGACCCTGAGGAGGTGGTTGTAATCCGTATGCTTCTAACGTGGCCGCCGAAGTAAAGCCTCTCCTTCAGGTCTCCCCTGCTCTGGTACCTTTAGGCTGTTCGTGTTTATTCGGGTTTCCATAACTTTGTGGATCTTCTTTTGTTTCCAGGACTAAGGCTGCTCACATGATACTTATAATGACTTTTAACTAATTTGTATTTTTTAAGTATATTCTTTGCTAGTGTGTCTATTAAATGTTAGTAGATGTTTTAAGGAAATATTGGTATTTTTTCATAGGAAGTCACACTCTATCGTAAATACATACAGGTCATGGTATCTACCCATCCAGGTGTCGCTGAACATGGGATTCCTTGGAATGAAAGAAATCCAGACATTTTTATACCCCAGAGAGGAATGAGGAGAATTTATGATTCCCTTTTGACTTTTAATGGAAGAAAAAAGTAGGAGAAATAACCATTTGCTTTTGAAGACATTAGAGGTTTAAAAGTTGTCACTCTAACATGTTTAGTCCTATGTAGACAGGAAAATCTTACTGTGTAATAATGATTTTGGCGGGGGGGGATAACTTTAAAACTTAAAATTCTGTTTGCGCACCATATCTTGCCTTTACTTAAAGCTTTGTCTTTTAAATGTGATTTGAATGAAGATCAAATTTACTTACTTCCATTTGATCATCCCAATAGCAACATGGAAACAAAAATGTGGTTTTCCTAAATGTATGTATTCTGTAGTTAGCAGGTTGGTATAAATTATGTCTCAAGAATGCTAAATACTCTTATGGATTACTGGTCTTCTGAGAATAGCTGACATGGGTGAGATTTCCTAAATATGACAAATTCCAGTTTTTGTAAATGATATTGACACGAAAGGACTATGATTAGTACTTAGAGAGCATAGGGTTATTTCTGTCAACACCAGAGTTCTGTTGGTCTGCCAGCGTGGGGCACCATGGTCCAGAAAGGTACTTGCTGCTCCTGTGGGGCTGGGCTGGTCTTCCTTGGGGGTCTTCCCAATGATTGGCTAGTGCTCTTTGTGAGGCAGCTGCCTTGCCCACATCCCCGACTTTGGACGTTGCTCTGTGTCCCCTGATGGTTGTGTAATGGCTACGGCCGTATTTATGCCATGGGAAACCTGGCAAGAGACTTGATTCTCGCCTTAGCTTCTTGCTTAATGCAATTCTGTAAAGCGGCCAATTTCAGGGGATGCGGGAGTTGAAGAAGGAATGCCACAGTTATCAGCATTTCCCGAAGGACCAAATTCTTCTGTAAGCCTCTAAGAAACCTTCAGAGTCATCCAGCTAATTTGGATCTAATGATGAAATAAATGCCTTGATCCCTGTACATTCTCGTGGTATCTAAGTAGCCATCAAAGCCATTTCCTCCATAAAAGATCCTTTTGAAACTAATACAACATTAATTCATTTTCAAGATCCATTTAACTTAAGATGCCCTAGATTGATTGCATCCTTGCGTAATGTTAAACCACCTTTAGGCCCTGCTAATTTCCTGGGCAACCAAGGAGCTCTAAGTTAGAAGGTCGCAATCCAGTCTTGTTGTTAGTTGTCTTCTGGTTAATAATCTTAAAATAATTTTAGCTGGGACGACTATTTTTTATATCCTGTTAGGTCTTAGAATAGTATTTTTTGCACATAGGAGAAGGTGAGTTATTATTTATTTGAATTTATTTGAAAGCATTTACAGTGGTTCCATTCAAGTTTGATTCATATTGAACATTTCATGTAGTATTACTCATACACTGATATAATATATGTATTCTAAAATTTGTTTATTAAAATTATAAAGAACTCTGTGTTAATATTTCATGTTTAAAAGATTCAATGCTAAATCTTCAGTTTTATAGCTATTGATTTCTAGTTTTTAAAATACCTGTTGAAATGGTTTCTGAAATTATATTGTACTGTAGTAAAATAAGGTCATATTTGAAGTATATGTATATTTTATTATTATTTTTAAGATTTTATTTATTTGTTTTTATTTTTATTTTTTTTTAATATTTTATTTATTTATTTTCAGAGAGAGGAGAAGGGAGGGAGAAAGAACAATGTATGGTTGCCTCTCACATGGCCCTCATTGGGGACCGGGCCCGCAACCCAGGCATGTGCCCCGACTGGGAATCGAACCGTGACCCTCTGGTTCCCAGCCCACACTCAATCCACTGAGCTACACCAGCCGGGCTGTTTATTTATTTTTAGACAGAATGGAAGGGAGGGAGAAAGAGAGGGAGAAAAACATCAATGTGTGGTTGCCTCTCACGTGGCCCCCACTGGGGACCTGGCCTGCAACCCAGGCATGTGCCCTGACTGGGAATTGAACCGGCAACCCTTTTGTATTTTATATATAGCTAACTTCAAATCTACAGTTTCAGAGGATTTTTCTGTTAGACTATGGAAGGACCAAATTCATTTAAACAAATAACCTATCAAGTGTCTCTGACTACAAGGTGCTGTGCTTGGCTCTGGGATAGAAACAGAGAAGAGCAGGAAGCTCAAGGCCTGAAAAGGGTCCTGAGTAGAACAGAATATACAGGTTTTTCCTTATTTTCCTAAGCAGACTTTTTTTTTTTTTTAAGTCCCATGTGCTCAGAAGTAAATATAGCAAATCCCAAACTTTAGGCTCATGCTGCTTGTTTCCAACCCAGAGCTATGAGGCTGACCCTCAGAAACCAAATAAAGGTCATATGAGGGTTAGGAGGGAAATTGGTATGTAATGAAAGTATTTTTGCATCATAGTCAGAGTCCCTGACTTTCAGCCAGTCTTGACGCTGTCAGTGAGACTCTGGTATAATCAGTGTGTGGAATGTCTCCTTAAGTTTACTTTAATGGAATTTGAGCTGTATTGCATGTGAAAAAACAAACGTCACGCAGAATCAACTTTTCAGTTATTCACCACAGCGTTTATTTGAGTATGTGGCCCTAAATTCCACATGGACACACATGGAATAATGCTATTTTGGATTTTATGGTGTTACTTGCATTTTTCTTTTTCAGCGTACCTTATTTCTGCTTAACGTTGTATGCATATCTAGAAAATATGTAGCACTGTGTTTTTGTGACAGTCTTGAAAACCTTCCCTAGGAGCATTTCCGGTCCTTAATCTCCCTGTTGCTAAGAGGCCTCTCATGACCCAGCGCAGGAGGCCCTTGTGATTCGTTCGCGGGGTCCCTTACTGTTCCAACGTTCTGATGTGATATCAGTGGTTTCTCATTGTCATTTATTAGGTCAGCCAGTATTCTTGAACTGTATTTTATTTTTCATAACTCTTTTCTGATTTCAGAGGTGGTATTTCCCTGTCGTAGAAAGATTATAGAAAGAGCAAAAATAACTGTTATAATATCTGTGTGTTTTGAGTTCTTCTTTGCTTTTTACATATAGAATACTTTTAAAGAAAACATTATTTAAATTGTACATATATCTTTAAGTCTGTATATAGGCCTACACATACTTGTATAGATATACCCATGTATACATGCATATGTGATCTTATTTTTCCCTGTGATATTATATAATACTAATTTTTCATGTACTTTAATACTTTCTAATTTTTCTTCACTTATATATTTACAAATAATTTACATTTTGTTTACATTTATGTACATAAATCAAAAGGTACAAAAATATATATGATGAAAAATCTTCTTTTTACCCTCTACCAGCGGTCCATCCCATTCTCTGCTCTGGAGACAACCATTGTTAGCAGTTTCTGTGTATCTTTCCAGACATACTGTATGCATATACATATGTAAATCCCCCTTTAAACTGTAGCGTTTTATACTGTTTGTCTCCTTACTTATTTAACTCAAAAATGTATCTGGGAGATTATCTTATATCAACATATAAAGAACTTCCTATTTCTTCTTGAAGCTGGAAAGTATTCCAGTTTATGAATGCGTTATGATATATTTTTTTGGGCCCCTGTTGATGGACAGTTAGGTAATACACAAGGTTTTGCTCTAACAAACTCTCTCCAAAGGATAACCTAAACGGATGTCATTTCCCACCTTTGGGAGCATATGTGAAGGGTTAATTCCTGGAAGTAGAGTTGCTCGCTCAAATGCTACGTGCAGTTTAAGTTGGGGTAGGTGGCCCAAGCACCTAGAATGGTGGCGGGTGCTCAGTACTTGTCCAGTGAAAGAATGAGTTGCCAGACTGCTGTCCATGGGTTGTGCCGGTTTGCACGCTGGCTAAGTAGGGGGAGACCCCGTCCTCCCACATCCTTGTCGACAGTTTTCACATGGTTTACAGTAGCTCTTGACACTGTTTAATTCTTAAGTTATTTAGCTGTTCTCCCATCTTTGGACATTGAAGTTGTTTCCGGGTTGCAGGGGTGTCCAACCCACAGCGTGCAGGCCGCATGCGGCCCAGGATGGCTGTGCATATGGCCCAAGACAAAATTGTACATTTACTTAAAACCTTTTTTTATGCTCATCAGTTTTTGTTAGTGTTTGTATATTTAGTATTTGGCCCGAGATGACTCTCCTTTCAGTGTGGCCCAGAGACACCAAAAGGTTGGATGCCCTGGACGGATAATGCTCTGTGTATAAATGCTTGTAACCATTTTTTTATATTGTTGGGATAAATGTCTAAACGTAAAACTTTGGGATCCAAAAATATAAGTTGTAGTATAGTTCTTGATATATATTCCCAAATTACTTTTCAGAAAAGTTATACCATTTTATATTTCTATGAGAAGTATATGCAAATACCTTAATTACTGCATTCTGGCTCATCGTTTTATTACAATGAAAAAAAACCACTAATATTTATTTGATATTAATTGAATGCTTCTGAGTATATCCAGGTGAGACTCAGTTTCAATTCTGCTGAGATTCTTGGCCCCGCTGGTGCCCGGGTTTCTCTGTGGTGAAACTTCTGACTCGGTGTCAGGAGGCTCCTTTCCTCTTAGCTCTGATCGATGGACCTAGTATGACTTCTGGTCTGTCCAGTGTTGCCCGCTTGCCCTGCATTAGTTCCAGATTGCCAGAAGTGCCTTAGATGTCATTAAGCACATCTTGTGATGGAAATGGAGCTGCGGTATGTCTTCACACAGGGACATAAATTGTGGGAGCCAATGGGACAGACCCTAGAAGTGGTGATCAGTGAATGAGGCAGCCTTGATCTGCCATTTATTCAACTATGCACTGTGGCCAATGTCTCTGAAGCTGAAGGTCTTTTGAATGTCTTGCTTGAACTGGGGATGGTGGGGACGTGATTATAGTGCTGTGCTTTTAACCAGTGACTCTCTGGCATCTTCGAATGTGCTCTAATGACTGCCTGAATGTTTTATGCAAATTTTCTACTACTTTCTGAATTTGTTTTACTTCCATGGAATAACCACATAACTCAAATAAATTCAAATGCAAATGCTTGTTAATTAGTATATATTCAAAACCCCCAATTTAACTGAGTATCTTTTCTTTAGCTGAGAGACTCATACCAAGTGCCTGGTTTGTCGTGTTTTCTAGGACTTTTTTCCCTCCTGGGCGTCAGTTCGACACAGTGGAAGAGGCAGGCATACATTTATTAGGTTTGATGCTGAGCTTCACTGAGTAGCAGCTCTCAACCTCAGCTTCCTCATCAGTAAAACAGAAGTGATAATCTCCACCTAACAGGGTTGCTTTGAGGATTCAATGAGAGAGCATACATGTAGGGGCAAGCTCAGAGAATGGCATATAACTGCTCCTCAGTGTTAATACAGAAAGCTAGTGAGTAGATATTGTGGAAAAAGTCATTTTGAATTCTAGAATGTTGGGGAGAGCATTTTTTAAAATTATGATTTGTGTATAGATTTAGTAACTTCTTTCCAAATTGAGGCCTTTCTAGGTCTGGTGCAATTAATAGAGGTTAATTACTATATTTAATTAAAATGTGATAGGTCCTACTAAAATTTTTAAACACAATTTATTTTTTTAGATAGTTAAACATATGTGTTTCTTTACAGTGGCAATAATTCTCAGACACATGAGCGCAAAGGTAGCTAGCTTAGTCCTGGTCCAGAACTGCACAAATCTGGATTGCTGTGGTATATTATATATTTGAAAGCAATTAGAATGTTTCAGGAATTTGATATAAAATCATAATCTTCATGAAAAACATCGTAGCCATCATTAATAACTTCTTGTTAAAGTTTGGCCCTTGTGCATATGCTTATAGGTAAAAATTTTAGCTGTGAAATAACTCCAAATTGATGGATGTAACTAGACTTATTGTGCTGATCATTTTGAAATAAATATAAATATTGAATCATCATGTTATACACCTGCAACTAATAGAATGTTACATGTCAATTATATCTCTAAACTAATTTGTGCAATGTTATTTTAGCAGCAGTCTCTCTTCAGAAGCAGTTTTCTGACTTTTTAAATTTTGTGTCTATTTTGGCAGGAGCTGACTGGTGCTTTGGTGCATATAAGACTGCATCTTTTCATTCAGATCTTTACACTTGCATTCTTCCCAGCGACAATATGGCTTTTTCTTCAGCTTTTATCAATCACACCAATCAATGAATGGCTTTTAAAAGGGTATGTTTAAATATTTTGAACAGTTCACTTTTTTTTAAAAGATTTTATTTATTTATTTTTAGACAGAAGGGAATGGAGGGATAAAGAGATGGGGAGAAACATCAATGTGTGGTTGCATCTCACATAGCCCACCTGGGGGCCTGGCCTGCAACCCAGGCATGTGCCCTGACTGGGAATCGAACCGGTGACCCTTTGGTTCATGGCCCGCGCACAATCCACTGAGCTACACCAGCCAGGGCTAAACAGTTCACTTTTAATGGGACATCTTTAGTGACATTATTGTCTCTGTAGTAACTATATATAAAAGGGCCTATGTGTAATAGCTTATAAGAAAATCAAAACTCTTTTAACACTATTAATAACCTTTAAAATGAGTCAGGGAGATCCATCAAAGAATTTTATAACAGAATCTTAAAATAACACCCATATGCTTAACTGTAAATTTCTGTAGGAACACTTTTCTGGGAATTTAAAAGAGTTGTGTTGGGAGAAAAATGGAAGGGACTAGAGCAGGGGTGTCAAACTCATTTTCACCGGGGGCCCCATCAGCCTCGCAGCTGCCTTCAAAGGGCTGAAATAATTTTAGGACTGTATAAATGTATCTACTCCTTAACTGTTAAGGAGTTGAAATTACATCGGCCCTTTGAAGGCAACCACAAGGCTGATGCGGCCCCCAGTGAAAATGAGTTGGATGCCCTGGACTAGAGGATGTATGATCGGCGTGTGTGTGTGAGTGTAGGCAGTCGGGCTCTTTAGCTTTTGAAGTGTATCTTGCCAAACGTATACAGATAATGGCTGGGTGTAATGTGCTTTTAAAATGTATAGGGAGGAAAAAATGTATACAGGGGACAAGCATTTAACTTCTTACTTTTCTGTTATGTGTTTGGTTGGACAGTTGAATTAATAATAGATTTTCATTAGAATCTTTTCTCCCATTAAAAATGTGGCCATGTTAATTAAAAGAATTTAATGATTTTTAAAAATTATTTGAATCGGTTTAAATCTGACCCTAGGGCTCAAAGACTGCGTGCTGACTCTGTCCCTAGTTTGCTATGTGACTTTGAGAAAGGCATTTAATAGTTTTGAAACTCAGTTTCGCAGGTTATAAAATGAAGATAATCCTACTTTTACTGCCTGCTTAGCAACAGTGCTGGGGATATCAATTAAGTCATTTATTTAGCAGCTATGTGCCAGGAATCAGTATTGGAAAACCAACAGTGAACAAAATTGGCCAAGAGCCAGTTAGTTTTGCACATCGAAGAGACTGGGTATGATTTTCAGTAAACAAGTAACTAGATGATCAAAGCAATGCAAAGTGAAACACTGGATATGGTTAAAGTGGTTGGGTGCACAGGCTGGTGATTACAGTAGATTGTTTCTTCTGGGGGCAGAGTGTTCCAGGCAAAGAAAGCAGAACGTGCAAGGGCTCCAAGGCAGGAACAGGACTGGGGTGTTCTAGGGTCAGGAAAGCAACTGGAGCCTGGTGATAATGGAGGATGAATAATATGACTCGGAGTGGCAAAGGCTGGCAGGAGCCAGTCACTCAGGGCATCATAGGCTTTGGTAAAGCAGTTAGATTTTATTCTGAGTGCTGCAGGAAACTGCTGCAGGGAGTTAAATGAGAAAGTGGTGTTGTCTGATTAATATTTGCAAATGATTCTCTTGGCCGCTCTGCAGAGAATCGATAGTAGAAGGGCCTGAGAGAAAGCCAGGAGACCAGCTCTCTGGGCTAGTATGAGATAGCAGCACAGTAGGGAGAAATCGGTGAATAAAGGATGGATTTTAAAATCAGCATTCTCAGAATGCATAGGTGGATAGGATAGGGAGAGAGGATGGGGAGGAATCAAGGATGACTTCTGGATTTTGGGTATGAGCCACTGGATAGCTGGTGACATCCTTTACTTAGCTGGAGAGAAGTAAGTTAGGACAAGAGGGGAAATTCAGGAGTGCTGTTTTGGCCAGATTGAATTTGAGCGGATGATCATAAAATTTTACTGAAATGCATAAATGCCATAAATCTAAGGGCATCATTTTAGAGCAAAATGGATGGAGCGGGCAAAAGTAGGTTTACAGTTGTCATACAAATAAATAATAAAATAATAAGTAATGCAAAAATAAACTCTGTTTCATGTACTCACAGCTGTAAACATACTTTTGCTCACCTCTGTAGAGTGTGTATTAAGAACAAGTAGTTATTCAGTATCTGCCATGTATAGAGCACTAAGAAATAGGAAGATATTAACTGATTTTGCTTGTATTCAGGGAACTTCAATTTAGTTAGATGTGCAGGACATGTATATAAAATAGTAACCAACCAAAACGGGGCAGCAGATGATATGTCAGGTGAGTGGTCTAATCGGATAAAGAGTAAGAGGTTCTGCAAGGGTTGTGTACACCTACAGCACAGAGCATTAGTGGGAGAAAAGATAAAAAGTTTCATTCGGGCCAACTTGCAGGAGACCAGAACCACTGAATCTGTAGATGATGGAGAATTCTTAAATGTGCTCAACGAGAGAATAACATGCTGAGAAGTAGTCATTAAGGAGGACTAATCTGCTAGCACTGTGCTGGGTAAATCCGCGGTATAGAGTAGGGCTTGCACTCTCACTGTGCTGAGTAAAATGAGCACACGCCTCTCACCTCAGGACATTAGCTTAAAGGAGTATCAACTTGGCCTAACTTAATCAGGGAATGTGCTTCTTAGCTTACTTTTTCCCCTGCCTCTCCCCAGTTTGAGAGAATATACTTAGTATGTGAACTTTAAGGACTTGCAGACTCCTATGTCAGGATCCTGTTTAAGTCATTGAAATAAATATATTCTGAGCACATACTCCTTACTTTGCTGCATTGAAGGGAAAGATTGGAGATAGAGAGAGTGTTCAGTAGGCGTTTGGACATGTCCAGACTTGGGCGAAACTCATCTGAAGGGGGATGAGGCAACGGTCATGGAAAGAGTGGCAGGTTGTGGTGGTGACTGGTTGATGAGGAATGAGTGGAACCACACATAACTCCAGTTTCAAATTGGACCATAAGGAAAATGCTATCCAATGGGTCAATTAAGAGTAAAATTTATTTTCTTTAGGAAATACATAAATCTGGCCCTGGCTGGGTAGCCTAGTTGGTTAGATTATCACCCTAATACGCTACGGTTGTGAGTTCAGTCCCCAGTCAGGGCACATACAAGAATCAACCACTGAATGCATAAATAAGTGAAACAACAAATTGATGCTTCTCTCTCTCTCCCCCTCCCTCCTTTCCTCTCTCTCTCTCAAATTAGTAAAAAATTAAAAAAAAAAGAAAATACATAAATTTAACATTAGGTATGTTTAGTTTAAGGTAGCAATTATAGGCAGGTACAAATTAAGGACTGGAACTTAGGAGTAGAAATGTAAATTAGGAAGTATCCCTACAGATTCAAATGTGAACATAAGATTGTGAAGAAGGAAGGAAAGACAGCAAAAAACTAAAATGAGCTGGTTTAAAAGATAGATAAATTAGATTGGTGAGGTACCATGGTAACCAAAAGAATAGAGTGCATTGAGAAACAAGAAAGGAGAATGCATATGGGAAAAATGATATTGGATTTGGTGGATAGGAGATTTAAGATGACTTTTACTAGTAGAAGGGGCATAAGTCCAATTCCAGGAGAGTAAAGAGAGAACGGGCTTTTGGGTCCTGGGGTGGAGCGCACCATGAAGACGGCTGATAGTGAGCCACAGTGAAAAAGGAGGATTACCTCTCAAGGAGGTAATGGCACTAATTTAATGTTAATTATCTACATTTATGTGTTCAATCTTCTGAATTTCTGTGTTGAAGGTAGGAATGATACCTCATGCTTTTTTTAAAAAAAATTTTAAAGGTCTTATTTATTTATTTTTAGACAGAAGGGAAGGGAGGGAGAAAGAGAGGGAGAGAAACATCAATATGTGGTTGCCTCTCATGTGGCCCCCACTGGGGACCTGGCCTGAAACCCAGGCATGTGCCCTGACTGGGAATCGAACCGGCAACCCTATGGTTCACAGCCCATGCTCAATTCACTGAGCTACACCAGCCAGGGCCCTCATGCTTTTTTTATATGCTTGTGTAGTATCCTACGTCTGGAAGGCATAAGTATTCAATAAATAGTTTAGGGATTTTTTTTTTTTTTTTTCAGATAGGGAAAACTCTGCTTCTTTGTATATAGAAGGGAAGGGGCCAGAAGAGACGAAAAGATAAGAAATGCCAGAAAAATTGAAAGCACCTGAGAGGACCTATGCCTAGAATTGGGGTAGGGGAGGTAGACGGCGGAGAGGCAGAGGAAAGGCAGGCAGTTGACCCTGGATTCCAGAATAAAAGTTTAACCCTAGCCAGGCAGCTTTGTGAGTTTAGGCAAGTTGTTTAACTTTCTTCTTAATTTCAGTTTTCAGTAAAATGATAATAATAGCACTTATCTTAAATACTAGTGAGGAAAAAATGAGTCAAGTGTCTAGAGCAGTATCTACTACAAATGGTAAATGCTCAGTAATTGAGTGACGAGGATGGTGACGATCATAAGGAAGGCTCAGAGACTGGGAACTCGTAATTGGACAGACTACGTTAGTGTCACTTGGGTGCTAGAAAACAGTCCTTAAAAGGAGACCATCTTGAATTGATTGAGCTGGAAATTCCATAAAAGGTGTTTTCTATATGTTTTCTGTCAAAATGAATGAAAATTTATTCACTTATTTTTTTAAATTTCAGAGCTAATGTAAATCCATTGTATAAAGTTTAAATAAATACATCATTACAAAAGTGAATAAAAATTATTTGTAGTCTTACATTCAAAATATTAGTCAGGCACTCTGTGCTCTGTATTTCCTGTCTGAAGTCAGGCCAGCTGCTCACTGAGTGCCGAGGAGCGCTTTTCATCTTTAACACTTCGATTGACTGCGCCCCGCTTCATGTGCTTGTCATGCAGTGTGTTCTCTACCCTGAACCAAGAGGGTAGACTTCTTGTCGTGATCTGGGTATTAAAATCAAAATTTAGCGTAGACACTAGAATTTATGTCAGCCTGAATCCAGGAAGTGCATGATCGTGCCACGCCTGTTTCTATAATGGTGTTATAACAACATGGAAGTGTCTCCTGTGAGATGAAAGTTTGAGAATTGCTGTCTTATAGAAAGGGATCAGCAAATGTAGCTTGTGTTTTGTTAAATATTTTTGAACTCTGGAAGTGGTTTTAAAGTTTCATTTTTGCCAAAAGACTTTCTACAAAATAATGTACAGAAAAAACACCTGAAAATAACCTCAGATCAAAAATTAGATACACTTACCAAATAATTAACCATTGTTTACCTTTCATCGACTATGCTTACTGTAACTTGATTGGGGTTTTTTTTCGAATTATATAATAAGAGCTTAAATAATTTTAAAAGTAAAATCCCCCAGGCCTGGGAATGGAATGAGAGCTTCCGCATGCAGTTACAGCGTCTTCTGACCGTGTTGCCTCGTACGGAATTGTCTCAGCCCAACAGGGCATGTGCAGGAAGAGTCCCTCTCCTATTTTCCTTTACTCAGCTCTGCTATTTTAGAGTGAGTGTAGTGAAAACTATTTCTGATTTAAAAAGTACTATTTATAATTGCATCTTCTTTTTCAGTTTGCAGACTGTAGGCTGCATGCCTCCTCCTGTGTCCTCTGCAGTGATTTTAACCAAGGCCGTGGGTGGAAATGAGGTGAGTCATGGGGCTAACTTTATTCCAGTAGAAATAGGTGCTGTGCTTTTCTTTTTATATTCCACTTATGACGAAGGGGCCATGTCACAGAAGACACATAACCGTAGTAGCTTATGACAGAAGCGAGTCTATTTAAATCTTAGGATGATGCTAAAATTGATGACGAGTAGAATTTGGGATTTCAAAGAGAAGAGCAAGGGAGGTGAGTGAAGTAGGGCTGGTGATTTTTCTACCTCAGGGGAAACTGGGAGACGGGATGTGCAATCCAAGGAGAGGGACTTCTTACCCAAGACTCGAGAACTGAGGACACCCACCACAGCCATTTCTTAGTTCTTAAAAAAATTGTAACAAATTAAATTCATGGAGAAACAGCCTGTATAAGTTTAATGGTTAGTGAAGATGATATACAAAGGAGAAACGAGGCCAGATTTTTAAGATAACTTCAAAGAAATTGTTCAGCTGCTCGGGGACTGTGGCATAGGAAGGCTGCTTGCATATTGGGATAGCCGTTGTCCATTTCAGGAGCCACTGACAGGTGGTTCTTCTGGGTTGAAGGCGCACAACTTTGTACAAGGGACTCCGCTTTGCAGGTGTTTACTCCTTTTCCACTCAGACCCCATCATTCAGGAAGGGGTGCTGTTGAATAACGGAAGACATCAGGGGTTGCCACTTTAGTTCTTTCTTAGGATTTTGGTTTCTCAGCATCTCTTTTTATTTTCATCCACTTTATTCATCCCCCAAATATTTCTTGATCACCTGCTACATCCTTTTTAACAACAGGTTTATTGAAGTATTATTGACATACAATAAACTACACAAATTTAAATAATTTACTGTTTTGACACATGTCTGTATCTGTGAAACCATCACTGCAATGAGGATAGTGAGTATGTCCCGGACCCGCAAAGGTTTCCTTGTACCCCTGGTAATCCCCCCCACCTGTCCTTCTGAGCATCCCTCTTCTCCCAGCAACCGTGGACCTGTTTTCCGTTGCTGTGCATTCGTTTGCATTTTCTAGACTTCTATGTAATGAAATCATACAATGTGTACTCTTTTTTCTGTTTTTACTCAACATACTTATTCTGAGATTCATCTATATTGTGTGTATCGATAATTCATTTCTTTTTATTGCTGAGTTGTATTATTTTGTATGGATATGCCCCAATTTGTTTATCCATTCACTTGTTGATGGGCATTTGGGCAGTTTTGACTTTGGGACTATGAATGCTTATGTGCAAATAAGTGGACACATACTTTCAATTCTCTTGGGAATATTTAGCAGCTGAATGGTTAGATCATGTAGTAGGTCTATGTTTTAGCACTTTCAACCAAGGGAAGAATCACAAATAAATAGTTATAAGTCATCTATAAATAGCTTCTGAAATGAACCATTTCTATTAATATACGGGCACTTTCCTTGTTACCACAAGTGCACGTTTGACTTTTTACAAAATCGCCAAAGTATTTTCTCCAGTGGTTACACCATTTTACATTTCAAGCAGTGGCGTATGAGAGTTCCAGCGCCCACATCTCATCAGCTCTTGGTACTGTCGGGTGTTTTAATCTGAGCCGTTCTAACACGTGTGTAGTGGTACTTGCTGTGGCTTTCATTTAATGGGCATGTCCCAGTGACTAGTAAAGGAGCAATATGAACTGTCCATGTGCTTATTTGCTGTCCATGTCTTTTTTGATAAAATGTCTATTAAATCTATTGCTTTTTTTAAAAAGTAAATTGAGTATTTTGTTTTCCTATTGATGAGATTTGAGCATTTTATATATTCTGGATACAAGTCCCCTTCATCAGATATATGCTTTTAAAGTATTTTCTCCCAGCATATGGCTTGTTTTTTCAATTTCTTACCAGTGTCTGCTTGAAGAGCAGGGTGGTAGCGGAGGCACTGAAATGTGGTTGGATTCCTTATATGTGTGGAAGGCACAGGGTATGCTGATGAATTGGGTGTGGGGTGTGAGAGAAACAGGCATTCAGGATGACTTCACGGTTTTTGCTGAGCAGCCGAAAGGATGGACTTGGGACTATGACGGGGAGATGAGCACCTTATGGGCGTAGGTTTGGGGTATCAGTTTGGGTGATAACTAAGAATCCCCAAATCTCGATGGCTAAACATGCAGGTTCATTTCTTGCTCATGGTACACGTCCCCTGTGGGTCTGTTGGACGGTCTTTGCCATCACTAAGGAAGCCTTGTTAGTGGAGGCACCATGTCTTGAAGGTTCACCATTTGGCCAGAACACAGAGCATTTTCAGTTGCCACAGCAGGAAAGGGAGAGATTGGAGAGTCACAAATGCTTTCCGCTGACCGGGCTGGAAGTGATACATGGCACTTCTGCTCACGTTAAAATGGCCAGAACATGTCATGTGGCTTTACCATGTGTTGCCGTTGATGTGCCCTAAATGAGAAGGGAACTGGACACCGGGGAACACTTGTAATGTCACCCGTATGGGTAAAGATCAAGAGTTTGTGTTTTCGTGGTGTTGAGATGCCTATTACATATCCAAGTGGATATGTCAGAAAGCAGTTAGATACAGAGTTGAAGTTCAGGTCTAAACTAGAGATACGAATTAGGGAGCCATCAGCATGGAGGTGGCATTTCCAGCCAGGATTGGATGAGATACTTGGGGAGAGAGCACAGATAGAAAAGAGAAGCTGTTCAAGAACTGAGGTCTGCGGCCCTCCGACAATGAGGAGTCACCAGCAAAGGCACAGAAAACATAATTAGTGAAATGAAAGAAAAACCAGAAAGCGTGTTATCCTGGAAGCCAAGTGATGGAAGCGTTTGAAGGGCGACAAGGGATCAGCTCCGTCAAATTCTGCAGATACAACTTGTGTAAGATGAGTTCTGAGAATTCACCTTGAAGTTAGCTATGTGGGGGTTCCAGGTAACCTTGGCCGGAGTGGTTTTGGTAGAGCACAGGGGCAAGTGCTTGTTTGGAGTATGTTCACAGAAGAGCAGGAGGAGAGGAGTTGGAGACAAGAGTATGGACACCTGCTTTGAGGTCCTTTGTGGTAAAAGGGAATAGAAAAATGGGGCCATATGTAGAGGGGGATGTGGGGTCAAGATTTTTTTCTAGTGCGGAAATGACTGCATGTTTCTGTCATGATGGGAATTGTACGATAGAGGGGAGCTGTTGATTGACGGGGGGGTGCTGGAGTAATTTATTTGGGCAAGTGGGAGAGAATGCAGTTGGGTTGCATGAGCTTCAGGAGGACTTGGATTTTTATTCATAATAACGGGAGGGCAGGCAGAGTGTGTGCACATAGATCCACATCGATGGGGAGAAGGGGGCACTTGAGAGTTCGGTTTATATGGTGTGTCTTCATCACTATCAAGCACTGGGGAGTAAGATTCAATTTTTCATAAATATTGAAAATTGAGCTTCAGAAACAACACTTGCAAAATCCAGTTGCAGAAATCCTCTGCTGTGACATGAAGAGACTGTTTTATACTTATCTCAGGGTACGGAAGAAAATGATCTACAAGTAAAAACATTAGATAATTTTAAGTTTAATCTTTTCTAAAATCATGTTACAAGGTAACTGAATATAAGCTTTTGTTGAAGTAAATTTAAGGGAAAACTAATCTAGTTTACAGATGGAGAGGGAATTTATTGATGCATGTAAATGAAAAGGTCCAAAACCTGAATCCGGTGTCCCGTACCGTTGGGTGGAAGTTTCGTGTCTGCTTCTCTGAGATTCTGTGTTCTGTCTGGCATGCAGTGGCTTTGTACCCACGTAGGTTTCAACACGGTAAAAAAATTGCTGGGGTGCATTTCTGTGTCCTTTCAAACTGACTATTCTTTGCAGTGTTTATGATGTGTACGGAAGTTTTTTTCTTCCAGACTTGTGTTACCAAACTTCTAAACATTTAGTTTATGCTCTCAATATATTTATATATACATCTTTAATGTATATACACATTTAGTGTATGCCCTCAGGTATAAAAGAACTTCTGTGATCATGTAGCGTGTTTGTACTTAATAATTTGAGAGTTAATGCAGATATAATAGTGTTATTTGAAATGATTCTCTTCGTTTTATTTTGCAGAAGTTGTTATGTAACATAGGAAGAAATTTTTTCTGTTACTAATATGCCTGTCATTTTAAAGGCTTTTTCCATAAAATTGTTGCTTACCAAAAGGTTTTGTCATCGATGGAAAGTTATTGCATCCTTTAAACTCACAGCTTGTACTTTGGCGAGAAATAGCCTTATTACCTTTTGTTAAAGTTATAAAACAATTTTTGTTTTTATAACTCAGGTATTTTTTTTTTCAGGGAGCCAAATAGAATTTATAGTAATTTTTAGCAGTAGAGGAACTCAGTGTAAGTGCATGACAGTGTGTATATGCTGGAAGGCTAGCGTGCCCTTTGGGTGTGCAAGGGAGACTGAACCAACAAGCAAAACGGAGACAGACTCGTAGACGGAGGGCAGATGACAGCTGTGGGGGGAGGTGGGGGTGGTGGGATTGAGCAAAAAGGAAAAAGGGCGTGGTGATTGCCTGGGGGGGGCAGGGGGAGGGCGTATAAAGGGACTAATTAGTGATGGAATAAATACAATCAGATTAGATTTTAGAAGAAAAGAAAGACTGTTTAGGGTCTTTCTGTTTACTGACAGTCTTACTTTGTGGCTTTAAATTTTTAAACTACTTTTATTTAAATGTTGGGAACATGGTTAGGTTCTTCTTTGTGATTGTTACTTGTTCATTCTGGTGTTTCAAACAGAACTCTTCAGAAGCGTGCCGTTGACACAGTCTCGTGGATGGTGGTTCCGGTGTGCGTGTTATGTGTGCGCAGCCCAGTCCTGTCCTTAAATGATGTAAAAGGAATGGCTGGGCAAGACCTCATTTCAGTTCTAAGTCTCAGAAAGAAGATAGATCAAAGTGTCTTCTGTTTAATTATAACATGGGAGATACAGGGGTAAATACTTATTCTTTACTTGAAACTGTACATTTGTTAGGTTTAAACATCTGTTCCAAATGTAAAGTTCTGTGGTAAAAAAAAAAAAATGATTATTTTCCAAAAGACTTGCAAAAGTTTTAACCCTCATGGGTCTTGCTAAAAAAAAATCATTGTATTAAAATTCAAGTAACTTCTGTCTTACAGTAACTACCACAAGGATTTCTTTGATAAAAGAGGGTTCTTTTTTAAACTAGAAAATCATTTTCCCAAGTTTGGAGAGAAAGTGCTATGTATTTTTCATGCTGTTGTTATAGAGGCGTTTCATGTCTGTATCACTTATGCTGGTATTTAGTGAAAAAATAAGAAATGTAGGGTTTGGGAAAAATGCCCTGTTTTCTTTAACCTCAGGGTGTGTGTGTATTTTTTTTTGCAAGCTGAGATAGTGAAGGATTCAGCTAAAAGCCATTGCCTAAGAATGTGAAAGTCGGTACAAGTTCTTAATTCTCCAATCAAGTTGCAAACCTATGTAACTTTGTAAAATTTTGTAAGTGAAATGAAGTAGGAGAGAAATACAATTAAGGATTTCTGCCTTCAAATATCTGAAGGGAAAAAGGAAAGGAAAAACGTTAAGAATCATACTAGACATGAATCAGAGAAAGCTGGGAAGGCGAGTCCTGTCACGAGAGAGGAATACTTGCTGCGCAGCTCTCTGTGGTCTGTGTTGGAGGCTGCGCCTGCCATTGGAACGATGGCAATAGGCACGTTCACCACCGCCAGCAGTGCTGGTCACAGGCTTGTTGTTATGCTGTGGTTTGGTTGGTTTGTTTGTTTCTCAAAGTGGATTCCGTCGACCGCCAACACTGGCGCGACCTCGATGAGCGGGAAAAAAACTTTCTTTTCTGTACCTTAGACCTGTTGAAGTAGGCTATATGATGGGTGGGCCTCAGGATCCTACTTCTTCTTAAAGTGATGAGAACACAGATGTCCAAAAGGTGCGTAGAACACACGTAGACAGTTGAAAGCACAGCAATAAGCAGCACTGTGCCCACCGCGCAGCTGTAGAAATGGGATGTGGTGCTCCCCCAGCAGTTAGCCCCACTGTGTGCACACACTGTGTCCTGCCAGAGACAATAAACCAGAGGGAAGAGCTAGGGCCTGCCTTCCAAAGCCTGCACTTGAGTCGTGACATCGTACGACTCAAAAATCTCTTGTTTCACACTATAAACCTCATAAAAATCTGCAAAACAGAGGGGGATGGCTTTCTATTGGCCTGTATTGTCAAATTATTGTTTTCCTCTGGTGCAGAAAAAAACCGAAATGTCCCGCACGTGAGTTCAGCCCCACTCGGCAGTGTGGGACTGCCGGAGCTTCAGTCTCGGGATCTGGACTGGGCGTGCTTCCTGTGGACCCTGGCGGCCCTCTTGCCTGGCCTAAAGTTGGGCCGTGTGCTTCTCTCAATGTAAACACATGTCGCTGGCATTTTGATTAGATTTTACTTTTAGAACCTTCTGATAGCCATGCAGAATTCCAAATACATGTTAGGGAAAGGTTTGATTTCAGGTATAGTAGAAGGGTAACGAGTTGAAAGAGTATGGTGTGTGCGCGCGCATGTGTGCGTGTGTGTGTGTGTGTGTGTGTGTGTGTGAATTTCATCAATGGGGTTGGTGCCCAAATCTCTTCAGAGACAAATTAAGAAATGCCTCCTGGGCAAAGAAAATTATTGCATGTGGTGAACTCTTTAAGTCATAGATGGAGGTCATGGCAATGTGAGTGTATTTCAAGAAGGTCTCCAATCTGCTTGGAAAGCAAATGAGGCACTCATTACTAACTTTAAAGTTACAGCCCTGAGAGGAGTTTTGCTAGAGGTGAAAGGTCAAGATCATCACGGCCCAAGTAGAGACAAAAAGTTCTATTCCTGGCTTATCAGGCAGGCTTGAAACATTTCAGGGTTATTTTGCATTATCTGTGGGGAGTTGATCTTGCTAATCCCATGCATGAAGATAAGATTCATTGAAACATTTATAAAGGCATTTAGAAGAGATCCAATCAACAGAGAGAGAACTGGAAGTGAGATGGAAATCTGATCTGTCAGTCACTCATCTCAGCCTCCGCAGTCACTTGGCCTTTCTGGGCCTTGCCTTTCTCCTCTGTGAAATGGGGCCAGTTACCACTTTTGCTTGGAGCAGGAATTTAATGGCGTCTTGGAGGAATCTTATAACTGACAAGAGCTGGCAGTGTTGATCTCTCTTGCAAGCTGGCTGGCAGATGTGTACTTTTTCCCCTCTAGGCTCCTGTGTGGTCTGGGAAATGGCAACAGTTTTTTTGTCTTTGACAGGTGAAAAAGCAGAAGTGACAGTAGCAGCAGCAAGGCATCACCTGTCCCTTCTCTTCTTCCGTGTCTACCTTTTAACTTCAGTTTCATCTCCTGAACTGCACATTCTTAGGATTACTAAAGAGAGTTGAGTGTGTTTGTTTCAAGCTGCTACAAAACCTGTGTGAAATATGCATAGATTTCCCAAGATTTGGGGGTGTTAATTTAGAAGTCTTACATGTAATCCCTAATGCCTCTCACATTGTCTTCCATTTCTACCACTTTAACCGGGAGGGTCTTCATGCTTGGCAGTGATTTCGGTCACTGCATCCAGGGGCCAGTTCTCAGTTCTCGTCCTCCGGGACCTAACTGTAGCTTTTGACACCGTAGCTACTCACCTCCTCTGTCCCTTTGCTTCCCTACCACTTCTCTCCCAGTTTTCTTGCCACCTCTCTTATCACTCCTGCTCTTGTCTGACTGCTCCCCCATCCCAGGGGCAGTGTCTTCCAGGGACTCGATCTGAAACACCGTGTTTAGCACGGCCAGACTTCTGTTTGCGAGTCCTTCTTCTCTCTGTAGTTGAAGTCATTTGACCCCCATCTTTGGGTCCCACTCTGTCACAGACGTAAGGACCAGTCCTGATCCTGGATGAGAAGTATTGAAACAATGCCAGCTCACGACACTGTGGCACGATACCACCACCCTTGCTGCTCGGCCGCCTGACCTTTAGTGAAGAACGCACTCGCCAACCAATCAAAGCAGGTGTTTGATGTTTACTCGTACGACTGCTCACCTGGCAGTCTGAGTGATCCCCAGGTAAACCCTGGACCTCTCTGACTGCTGGTTTCCTCATCAGAGGAGTGATACTATTTGCAACCTTGTTTCATAGAATTGCTTACAAGGATCTCATGAAAAAATGTGCAGAAGCCCTTGTAAATTGTGAGGAAATATACCGAGCAAGCATCGGCATCGGCATCAGCATCACTGCAGAGGCTTGTCACTGATGAAACCACCTGCCTTTCTGAGTCATTATCATTGCATTCGTGAGAATTTGATCTTCTAAGTACATTCATTCATTCATCTAAAAACGTATGTTGAGCACTTGTCCTAGCTTGCTTTTCAGCGTAGTGGCATTAGGTGTATTCCATTGTTGTGTGGTCAGCACCTCCATCCGTCTCCCGAGCTTTACCTCCCCTAAAACTCCCGACCCGCTGCATAACAACTCGCCGTTCTTCCCTCCCTCAGCCCCGAACGACCAACTTCATTACTTTCCGTCTCTACGAATTGGACTACTCAACAAACCTTAGATAAGCGGCGGCATACACTATTTGTCTTTTTGTGACTGGCTTATTTCCGTAACATAATTCTTTTGTTGGGAAATTCTTTTCTTGGGAAATGATATAACCATAAATGAATTACGCTTGCTTAAGATTGCCTTTCTTACTTGGATGGTTTTTATCTTCAGTGGAAGTTATAATGGATGCTAACAGAGTGTATGGTGTTATGATAAAACAGGGCATTGGACTCGTTAGCCTATGAAGTACAGTGCAAGGCAGAAGTCACTCTGTGGTTCTGTGTCTTCAATATTGGGAAGAAGGACATAATTGAGACATAAAACAAAGACTTCCTTTTAACAGTAGATATGAGATAAGTACATTAGGTATTTTAGCAATCTGGTGAATTTTCTATCTTGTATAAGAGTATAAATATTATATTGTACTGTACCACTTGATTTAATATATTATCTGAATGTATTAGAAATAGATAAAATGTGATTTTAGGATAACATATTAAAGTTCACAGATGAAGCAGTTTTCCTACTTGGCTTATATTCTATTTGTGTAAAGGAAGGTAAATTATTTTTTCCTTAGAATGTATAGATTTGGGGGGTTGAACAATAGTCCCTAAAAAGGTATTAAGATGTTGATGTATTTGTTGCCTTGGGAAATATATTTATGATCTTTGTCACTTCAAAAATAATATTTTGTCCTGACCGTAACTATGTGTTTTAAAGCTTATATCACTTCTCCTTGATCCCGCTTGGTTTCCTCAGAGGCACTTTGTGGAAGCACATGTTAATAAAACCTTTCTGGCAAATTGGTAGCTAAGATTCTTTAAAAAAAAAAAAAAACCCAGTGAAAAGCAGCAGCAGTGCAGGGAGCTGGCAGAACGGGAGATGCGGCCGTATTCGCCACTCCTCAGCCCTGTCCCAGGGTTCCGGTGTCGCCCTTCAGCTGACAATTAAAATCTTTGTTGTATCAGCCGTTACCCAACCCTAACAGATGGGTAAAGCATTAATCTGATTTGTATTTTTCCCCACAACTTTTTCCTACATATTGTAATATTCTCTGATTAACATTCAGTGAATTTTTAAAGATGATTGATGGGCCTTAAAGATACAATGTCCACATTCCATTTAAATTATGCCAGAGTAAAACCACAGACCAGAAGAGCTCCTTGGAGCCCTATAGAAATTTGAAGACAATTTTGATACTCTCGTCCACTGGAAAAGAAATCTGCGAATACCGTAATGTTTTTTCCCTTGCCAGGACCCTCCTTGCCTGGTGTCATTTCTTGAGCTCTCCTGGGAGGAGATTAGTCTAAAACAACAGAGTAGCCAGATGTCTGGCTCTGAGAGCGTCCCAGAGGCCAGGCCGTGGTAGGCAACAGAAACCACGTGGGGCTGGAGATCAAAGATACCTGGGAGTTACTGATGGGCACGTCGTGTGTGTCGTTCCCGTTATTAACAGTCTGAGAACATTTGTTTCTCCAATTAACCCTTTTGTTGGAGTAACCTTACATTTTAGTGAGTGTATTTCTTTTTTGCTGTTTTGTGTGTGTGTGTGTGTGTGTGTGTGTGTGTGTGGTTTTGAGAAGTGCACATACCAAAAAAGAAATATGAACAGGAACTCAAGTGCGTGACTGAAATCTCTACACTGTTATTCGCATCCAAAATAGATATGCTCCCCGGTGTGCAGTCAGTTGTCATGGAGGAAGTGGGCGTTATGGTTCTAAGTTAAAATTGCAGGTCAGTGTGTGCACGGAGATGCTCTTCAAGCTCCAATCCTTACTTTTCAAGTAGTGTTATTTCAACTTTTACCTTTTTTTAGATGACATGTTCCTGGTCTTAAAATGAATTCAGAATAAGTCCCCGTGGTGGGAAATCTGTACCTTATTAATACTTCTTTCCTTTCACACTGGTATTATAAGGAAAGGCTAATTAAAAATTCTTGCTATCCTTTACCTGTTTGCTTTCTAGGTCCAATTTTACATTGTTCACACACATAAAAATTTGGAAAATATGAATACATTTGCTTTTTGAATTAGCCTTCATCCTAAAGTCTCTAAGAGCTTTTAGCTGAATTTATTTCAAAGGATGTGTAAAAAATCTGATTGTAACTCTTGATGGCTCAGCCTCTGGATGAGTGTATTAAAAGAGAGAACAAAAGACTTTGGTCGGCTTCGTCACTTGTTTTTGCTTCTGTTCAACATCATCACGTAACAACAAAATTGTGCGCCAGCCCTATTCCTGCTTTCCTTGAGATATAATCATAAACCATTGTTATCAAGAGCACGATTAGCCGGCTTCAGTGCTAAGTGCTACCACACATTCTTTAACATCCAGTAATATAAACTTGGCATAAAAGCTGTAAAAATGTCTTTAAGCCTAATTGGAGATATGTGTTAGCAATAGAGCGCAGAGATTTCATATTCTTTGTGTAGTGGTCAAGGCTTCCTTTAACTCCTTGAGGAAAATGAAGCTCCTAGCAGCCGTTCATAAGGGTTAATTGATTTACTGCTTTGTTTCTAGATTCAGTATTGAAGCAAGAATAAAACTGTCTTCTTGCACAAAGAACTGGAGAGAGAGGCAACTGATTTTTTTTTCAGAGCTGAATTTGTTGTTACTTCAGTGACAAAGAGGGAACTGTGTTCCTGTCACTGGCCACCCCACTGTGAACAGTCTGCCGTCGGGTTGTCTGGTTTCCACTTTGAATGGAAGTTGAGTCAGTTATGACCACCGTCTTGTACGTTTTTCTAGGCCCCAGTGGATGGCCTACTCTGAGCACGCTGTCTTCGGAGTCACAGAACGCCTCCCAGCACCGTGGTATCATTGTCAAGTCCTGGTCTTGGGGAAGGAGAGCCGAGTTCTAGGACTGGGGCCAGTGGCACCAGCAGCATTCCACTGTCACATACCTCGTGCACACACACACACACACACACAACTGAAATAGGGGTTTGCTAAGGAGAAGGCCAAAGGATGACTCCTCTTCACATCTCCCAGCAGCTGTCGGTGTTGCTGGGCACTGACCGGTGCTGGCCTTGTCTCAGCTCGGTGCTCTCTCCCCCGCTCCCCCTCCTCCCTCCCTTCTCCCCACTTCTACTTACTTTTACCTGCAGGACCATTACTGGGCCTGCCATCTCTTTGTGGGTCACTCTCCCACGACTGTGTTTTTTAAAAAATAGATATTATCAAAGTTGAAGAGGTGAGCGTTAATTCTTTACTCCCTGCTTTTATTTATTGACTCTGTCTTCCTTCCTCATAGATGACTTTGCATATCATCTCCTCCTCTGCTCTGTCATATTTTGTTTCTCTTTTCCATCTTTCAGTTCTTGATTCTGTTTCAGCATTCTGTCCATAGCTTGCCAGGATGGGTTTTGATTTCAAGTAAGAGCTAAGTGTAACAGGCAATTTAGATCTCTTTTTAATCACTTAGTGTATTATGATTTAGTGCTTGAGTGGATTTGTGGTAGTAATCTGTAAACTTTTTTGTGATAAAATTATGTGCTAAATAAAAATGCTTACAATATAGATCAAGTTGGCTTTGTTAGAATGTGATGATTCAATATGCATTTTAATTTCTCTTAATTTTAAAAGCTTTGAGGTTAAGTGTATAATCTTAAACTTCAAAAAAATCTATGATGGTCTGAAAGATTTTAAGAGCTACTTATTTATTTACCTTTTTACTGGTTTGATAGATTTCTCTGGTTTTAATTTAAATTAATATTTATTTTCACCTGAAGTTTGGAGTGATAGCCTTGGAACATCTATTCTGTTTAAAATGGTGGTCTCAGACTCTTAAGTTGCCTGCAAGTCTGAGGTTGCAAAGGGGTAGACTTAGATCTTGCTAGATGGGAGGGATTACCCCCAGGGACAATGTGAGGTAGTATTCTGGTTGAGATGGCAGTCTTGGAAGGAAAGCTATACTTTGAGTATAAAAAGGAACAGTTTTTTAAAAAAGATTCTATTTATCTTTAGAGAGAGGGGAAAGGAAGAAGAAAGAGCGGGAGAGAAACATCAGTCAGTGGTTGCCTCTTGCACACCCCCTAACTGGGGTCCTGGCCTGCAACCCTGACTGAGAATCGAACTGGCAAACCTTTAGTTCACAGGTCAGCACTCCATCCACTGAGCCACACCAGCCAGGGCAGGATCAGTTCTTGAATCCTTGTGACTTCTAACTCTATTGCTTAAACAATGAGCGGCATTTTAAAAAGAAGTAATAAGAAAATTAAGTATTGTCATTGACTGCATCCAATCTGAACAATTGACAGATAAGTGTAGTATTTATTTTTTTCACGTAAGATTTACATGATTAAATATGAAATGAAACTACAGCCGATAGATAATCAGATACCTCAGGATGATGTTTGGGAAGCTGGGTTTCCTGAAGATATGAGGCTTAGTTATTTTAGCCTGGGGATTTTGCCTGGGGAAAAATGTATGTGCCTCAAGAGCTGAAGGGCTATTCAAGAAGAAACAAAGTAAAATGGCATCTATTTTAACGTGTAATTTCTGTATTTCATACTTAATCTCATCCTTGGCAGAAATGTCAAAATATACTCGCTGCAAACCATCTCTGAAGCCATATCTACACTACCAAATTGAACTGGGTATATAATGTCCTTCAGAATCAAATTGTTTTCATGGGGAGAAGAGGGTCCTTTCTAGGTAATTCTCTGAAGGGAAGGGAATACTCCAGTAGAATCAAAATGAAAATGTGGTGTATTTCAAATACAGGAAAATACAGCCTGAAGAAACTGCAGGGTTGGGGGCAGGTTTTAAAATTGGTCTATCAGCCTTAAACATCAGTTCAGTTCCTTTCACGTCATTTTCGATTTCTACTTACTGCCATTTAAATTTGAACTAGTGCTTCTCTTCATTTATGTTTAGTTTTCGTTTTATTTTAACTTCATCCAAAATTCAGTAGCTCATGCTAGAAATGATAGTACAGTTCTGTCCCTTATTTCCTTCTTTACCATCCTTTCGAGATCAAATCATTCTAGCTGCATCAGTTACTGTTTCATTTCAAATCAAGTTCTTATTAATGGCATAGCTACATTTTTGTTTTACATAAATGCCTTTCTTTGTTTACCCTAGAGTGGAAGTAGACCCCTTGAAGGAATTAAAATGGTAAGGTCTACCATTTATTCTGTCACCACATGGCTGTTGTTTATTGTTATTTAATCAGAGATCAAGTTTCTGTATTTAATGACTTGGAAGATGCATTACATTTTGTCAAAGTCTAAGAATTTGTGAAGAATAAAGAGCCTTTGGAATCCCTGAAAGATCAAGAACAGGATGTGTACAATTTTGTGGTTTAATACACGTATAAGCATTAGTATTTAGTACTGAGTTTAATATTTTGTATGTATACTTCCTTGAGCATATACTATATTATAGTGTGTTTAGAGACCATTCAATAGTTCAGGATTTACTCAGGATTTGAAGAAAATTTTTTTTGTATGTTTTTTCTCTTTCATTTGAATTTCCTCCAGGTTGTTTGGTAAAGAGCAAATAAATTTGTTCTTAATGAGGGCATTTATCTTATATAAAAACCTGTCTAGTGGGTATGCAGGTAATCCACAGAACTGACAAACTGCTGAATGGTCACCATCATCTGTTAGTGATGCACACACTAGTACTGCTAAAGTGACAGAGGTAACCTTGACAGTGAAAATCAGCGCCACGTGCAGATATGGCCTTTGATTCTTTTTTTTTTTTTTAATTTATTTATTTTTAGAGAGAGAGGAAGGGACGGAGATAGAGAGGGAGAGAAACATCAATGTATGGTTGCCTCTCACATGGCCCCCACTGGGGACTTGGCCTGCAACCCAGGCATGTGCCCCGACCAGGAATCGAACCGGGACCCTTTGGTTCCCAGCCCGCGCTCAATCCACTGAGCTACACCAGCTGGGCTGGCCTTTGATTCTTAATGATTAGGATTGCACATAAAGCATATCACGTTGGTTGGCTTAAGTAATAGTATTAGTTCTGTAACATTTAAAATTCATAGAGATGTTAGGTAAGTGCACTTTTGATTAGAAGATGAATTTTTTATTAAAATAGCCATTAAAAAACAAAGCATAACATTTCTAGAAACTTTTCTTTTTTTTTTTTTTTTTTTAGTAATACTTGATCAGTTGAAAGTGTTTCCCTAGTCAAATTGGTCACCTTATGCTCTTTTAAACAGCATTACTTGGAATACTTCTGAAAGTATTTTTTTCCCCAAATGTCAAATTATGTGCCTTCTTTGCCCCCTTTATAAGGGGAAATTTTATCACAGAGCGAGATCATTGTGTTTAATTCACGGAAAGGAATTATAATTTCAAACATCCATTTATGATGTTTTAAAGATGATCCCATGTAACATATAAGTAATATCTTTTTAGTGGAGTGGAGCGCAGCCCTTGGCCTTTCTGTATTTGACAGGTATTGCGGCTCGCAAAGAAAAGCACACAACTGAGCAGCGTTAAAACAGAGCGTGCATTTCCTACCTTGCAGACAGTAAAAAGCATGCAGTTGGCCAACTTTTTCCTAAAAAGCCTTCAATAATAATTTGAGATTTAAAAAAAATAATTTTGTCATATCTCTTGTGATTCTCTCCCCCTTCAGCCAGTTGTAGCGATCCATGTACTTTTTATGGGGGGATCACGGTGCACAAAGATATCCTTTGTGGGAACCTTAGAATATGCTTGGATTAGAATTTTCAAAATTGCATTTCAAGAAGACATTAGGGTGTAGACTTTCCCCCAACCTTTGTCCCCTGGGGGAAACAGCATCGGCTGCCATTCGGGTCTTCCCCACACCTCTAGTGCTCTGTGTGGGTGGGGGATCTCCAGACAACTGGTGCCCAAGCAGTTAGCTTTATTAACCTGGGCTTTTGTGTTTGAAATTTGGTTCTCAGTCTCATCCCTGTCTACTGCAGCGATAGGGCCTTTAGACAACAACACTTTCGAAAGTTAAAAGGCACTAAGTCGGCCCTCTGGAAACAATGCAGAAGCCTCGATTCAAACTGTAAATACGAAAATGCATTGCGTACATTAAACAGACATAGAAAAATGGATTTCTGTCTTTTGTAGTAAGGTAATTGGGCACCACTGCTTGGCAGGAGCTGGTGCTATTGAGCCGGCTGTAGCTGCCACAGGTTGATAGGCAGGTGATCAGGCAGCTTCCACCGGGGTCTGCACAGGAGGCCTACCTAATATGCTGTCTGCCCTAAGGGCCTATGGGAACACAGTTGGATTATTATGTTAATGCATGAGCCTGCTGCCCTCTTCCTATCCCAGCTGGGTTCCCTGTTGTTAGGAACTGCTTTGCACTGACAGTGGAGTAATATGCTTCATGATTGAAAGGGCAAAGGGGCTTGGAAGAAGAAAAAAAAAAAAGAATAGGCCTGCACAGATATGTAAATGAGGGGAGGAAATCCGTAGGAAAATTTTGCTCTAAGTAGAGAGAGAAAGTTTATTAGAAAGTTCTTTTTCTCATAGCATTCTGTAAAACCACTAATTTCTTAATTGCTTTCCGGACACGCTTTTCTCCCTAACACTGGTGTAGAGTACATGGCGACGGTGTCCAAAACAGGCGCGCAGGTGGCTGTGTTTCCAGCTAAGATGCTCTGACGCAGTGGTACCCAGGAGGGGTGCTGACCGGAGGGCAGGTTTTTTGCACCTTCATTACTCCTTAATACTCATCCCTCAGTTATGCCACTGTATTTTATTATTTAAAAAGTTAATTGTGAAGATGCTGAAAGATTTATATTCTGTGTTGACAACACTTTTATTGCTCTTTATTTTTGATGCGGCTTAAATGGAATAAACCTATCTTTTGGGAGTAGCTGGGGTGGAGGTGAGGAAATGGTCAGATAGAATAGAAGGGTATTTGTGGAGGGGACAGATTGAGTCTGGTACAAATGGTGGTTCAAATTTCAATAGCGTTTCATTTTCAGTTGAGGATTTTAATGTTGACACCAGAGCATAGTGAAAAGAGTATGGGATTTTTTTTTTAAATTTTTTTTTTACAAATCCTGGTTCATAATTACTAGCTATCTAATTTTAGATAAATTATTTTTTTGCTTATCCACCTCACCTGTAAAATGGGTGTATTATTAATTTTTTTTAAAGATTTTATTTATTTTTAGAGAGAGGGGAAGGGAGGGAGACAGAGAGGGAGAGAAACAGCAATGTATGGTTGCCTCTCACATGGTCCTCACTGGGGACTCGGCCCGCAACCCAGGCGTGTGCCCTGACTGGGAATCGAACCGGGACCCTCTGGTTCCCAGCCCGCGCTCAATCCACTGAGCTACACCAGCCAGGGCTGTATTATTAATTTTAAGTGAGAGGATAATGAATATAAATCACTTAGTCTTATAGAGTAAGTACTTATAAATGCTTGCCATATTAATAATAATACTTTAATTGCCTTAATAAATAAGTTATAATTTTTAGTTATTAGATCATTATTTTAATATGTATGGCTATAAACATTTTCAGTGCATTTCAGTGGATCAGAGATTTTTATCTTTTTCCTCACAGTATCTATCTACCTTTCTTCTCACCAAGACTCACCAAATGGAAGTGGTTTTACCTTCAGTCAGAATTTGAACCAAAAATATTCAGTTAGATATTATTTAACTTAAAGTGTTAATGCTAGGACGTATTCTTAGACAATAAGCAGTACTTCAAATGCTAAAGAAAATTTAATAGAAAAGAAAATCTAGTTGGGTGAGTGTTCTAGATAGCTTCTGGAGGTACTTTTAGTATATACCTAAATTTGGGAAGTTTCTAAATATTCCTATGTGTGTAACTGTTTCTAATATATTTGTTTATTTAAAGTAACTTAAAATGGTACTGTGTGATTGGGGACTGTGTAATTGTGTGACTGTGTAATTGTATTTAAATAGATCCCTGGTGTTTATTACTTAGTCAACCCTGCCCCTGTTGCCCAGGATGATGTGTATGAAGGTAATGTGTGCATACTGAGTCAACCCTGGCGCACACTGAGGGATTGGGAAATGGTGGTCATTGTTACATACCCATGCACGTCCCATGCCAACAGCCCAGCCTGCACAAGTAATGCCTTGGAGATTTAAAAGGAGGAGCTTTAGGGAGATTCTAAAGGTCAGCAAATACTTAAAGTCTGAGTCTAGTATAGGTAGGATCTATAAGCTAGTAGGATGATTGCCATATATGTGGTGAAAAAGAACCCACATGATTCTCTGTAATTCTTTCTAATCATTTTAATATTCCAGAAAAAACTTTGTAAAGATTAGGCCACATACCTGTTACATTAGAAAAGAGACTTCTTTCTGAGAAGGCAATTATGAATTTGACTTTATACATATAGAACAAAGGGATAAGAAACATATCTGTCTAAACAATCCCTCTTTATGGTTATAGAAAATTTCTTTTGTATGTCTCTATATTACCCATTTAGTTAGTTGTGTATGTGGATATGTATGTGTGTGTGTATATATGAATATTCATGTGGGTACATGAAAATACATATGTGTATATGTCTATAGCTATATATAAAGTGTGTGTCTACATTTCAAAATCTGATGTATACTTAGGGGTATTTCAGAGGAGCTCTAGTCAAACACATACCTTAAGATTTCACTTGTATGTGGAATCTAATGAACAAACTGAACTAAAAAGCAAAACAGAGACCAACTCATAGATAGCAGGATGATAGCTATTGGGGGGCTTAGGGAGTAAAGGGATTGAACAAAAAGGAAAAAGGACTCATGGACATGGACAACAGGGTGGTGATTGCTGTGGGGAGGGGTTATAAGAGGGTTAAATGGCAATGGAAAGATGTTTTTAATGGCACTTTAAAGAATGCATGAAGTTTGAACAGTGTTTGTTAAGTTGTTAAGACTTTGAAGAAAAGACTTTAGAGAAAGCAATAGACCATGAGATATGTAGAGAAATAGTCAAAGGATTGACTACACCTTTTTTTTTTACATCCTTTTCTCCCACCAATAATAGTCTAGACCAGAGATGTCAAACTGATTTTCACCAGGAGCCACATCAGCCTCACGGTTGCCTTCAAAGGGCCGAATGTAATTTTAGGACTATAAATATAAGTACTCCTTAACAGTAAAGCAAGAGCTCCGCACTGCCGCTGGGTAGAAACAAGGTGCCACACCTGATTAAACAAGGTGGAGGGCCGGGTTCAGCGTGCAGGCCTTGTGTTTGCCACCTGTGGACTAGACTGTATATGCTGCTATACATTGCTATACATCTGCCCCAAACATAGTCATTGTACATAGAAAGAAGCCCATCACAGAGTCAAAAGTAAACTTTGTTTTAAAGGAAGTCTACTTTGTATAGAAACCATGAAAAAGGACATCGAGAAGACACTGGGAGGAAAAAAATTAGGTTGGATGAAGCAGAGGATTGAATTAGTAATTTGGAAGACAAGGTAGAAGAGAACACCCAAAGAAGCAAAAAAAAAAAAAAAAAAAAAAAAAAAAAAAAAAAAAAAAAAAAAAAAAAAAAAAAAAAAGGAAAAAAAGAATTAAAAATAATGAGAACAGTGTAAGGGACCTTTGGGACAACATGAAGCATAGTAATGTCTGCATCATAGGCGAACCAGAAGGAAAAGAGAGAAATCAAGGGACTGAGAACCTATTTGCAGAAATATTGACTGAAAACTTTCCTAACCTGGTGAAGGAAAAAGAAATACAAATCCAAGAAGTACAGAGAGTCCCAAACAGGATGAACTCAAAGAGGTCTACACCATGACACAAAATAATGAAAATGCCAAATCTTAAATACAAAGGGATAATCTTAAAAGCAGCTAATCACCTATGAGGGAACTGCCATAAGACTATCAGCTGATTTCTCAACAGAAACATTTTAGACCAGAAGGGATTGGCATGAAATATTCAAAATGATGAAAAGCAAGGACCTACAACCAAGACTACTTTATCCAGCAAGGCTATCATTTTTTTTTTTTTTAACATTTTATTTATTTTCAGAGAGAGAAGGGAGAGAGAAAGAGCAATGTATGGTTGCCTCTCACATGGCCCTCACGGGGACCTGGCCCGCAACCCAGGCATGTGCCCCGACTGGGAATCGAACCGGGACCCTCTGGTTCCCAGCCCGCGCTCAATCCACTGAGCCACACCAGCTGGGCGGCAAGGCTATCATTTAAAAGAAGTCTACTTTGAAGAAAATCTATGTAGTCTATTTGGTTTAAATAGACATTTGTCCATTGCTTGGTTTTCTTTAAAGTTAGCTTTGGATTTACCTCATTTAATTCTTACAACTACATACTAACATTACACCCATTTTTCTTGTATGCAGAAACAGACTTGAAATGGTTCAATTAAACTTGTTGGAGGTCCTTTAGCTATGGAGCTGAATTTAGATGTAGGTAAGCCGTCTAGCACCCTCTAGTGCATGGCTGCATGTGGCTATTTTATGTGGAAAATTACATACTGAAACAGCCCTCTTCTCCCAGTCTCCCTCCAGTCTCTGGGTTGTGTCCTATCATTTTTGTGCAGAAGGTCGTATTGCATTAGGCATAATTCTGTCACATAGAGCTGCGAGAATCGATCAGAGATAGATGAGAAAAAAACCATGCCAACAAGGTTGTGTGTGTGTGTGTGTGTATGTGTGTGTCCCAAACCCTGCCTTTTAGGGTTGACTGGCTAGGTAGCTTAGCAACTTGGTATTATCTCATAGTGATCATCTCTAAGAACTGGTCTAACTACTAGTAAAACTTGGCTGCAAAAGTTGTGTGAATAGTGAGTAGTTAACATGAAGCTGACAGTTCAAGGGACTAAAGGCCAGAACTTGCATTTGTGTTAGTTTCCTTAAAGAGAAACCTAACCTTGGAGATAACAACCTGCTAAGTGCACAGAAAGACGCTGAAGATAAAGAGAAAAGTTACCTAGAGGCAATTGGGCATGCACTAATAAATCAGATTTTCACTTCCTGTTAAAGCCTGTCCTAACCACTGGACATGGATGGGCACATGGGGAGGTAAGCCTGGCTTTCAGCACGCTCTTGGATTTTGCAGAAAGAGCCCTGAAAGCCCCAGGAGTGAGATTTGAGGGGTTCTATCCAAGCACAGCGCCGGAGAGGAAGGTGTCTTCTTGCGCCTGGAAATCCCAGCAGCCTGTTTGAGTAGATTGTAGTGAGAACAGGCGATTGAAAACAGGTGCTCTGCCCTAGGCTTCCCTCCTAAGGTCTCACATTTATGACATTGTCCTTTTACAAGAAGAGGCTGGGGCTAAAAGTCCCAATTTCGGCAATGATTCATTTCACTTATTTCTCTCAAGCACTGAACTTCTCTGGGCCTTCTTTTTCACATCTTTAAAATAGAATGATACATACCTCATAGGGTAATTTAGAGAATTAAGTGAAATAACACCTTGTTTGGCATACAGAAGAGGCTAAATAAAAGTCAGCTTTTTTTTTTTTCTGCTTAGGAAATGCTATTTTGAAGGAAAAGTAAAGAAGTTAAGTCATTTCATTATAAATTCCTGGGTCAGGAAAACAGGTTTTGTTTCTTGCTCCTGGAGAATTTTATGCATATCTCTCATTTAAGACTTTGTGAGCTCCTTGGTCTAGGGGAAAAAATGAAATTCAGTTTAATTAGTGACAGGCCCTGGAAGGCAGTTTTTAAACTGTGTTGAAGCTAGGTTAAATGGGAGCCAAGTGGGGCTGTTTCTGGGGTTTTGGAGGTGAAGCAATTTGTTTTTGTACTTGTATCAGTGCTTTTACTCTTTTTAATCTCATTTCTAGTCCCTCAGGTTCCATAATAAAGTCTTCAGTACTATACATTTTTATTAAACATCTTTTTTTGGACTCTAATTTGCATTTCAGATAATATAACAAAATGTATGTGTTTCAAATATTCACTGCATAACTGTGATTAGAACATGTAATCCCTCAAAAGATGTTAATTATAATTTAAATTCACCCTGAATTTAATTAAGCGAGTTGGGGATTAGAAAGTAGATGTAAGGAGCAGTTAAGGGAATACTTTTTTGAAAAGCAACTATATTTTTTCTAAAAAAAAAAGTAAACCTTGTTTCAACTTTAAAATGAGAAAGATAAGGGAAATGCAGAAGACAAGGGAGAGAGCGGGTTAAAGGACATGTCGGAAAAGTCTTAAAACTGTGTTCACAATTTGGATCTTGAATTTAAGCTAATCATGGTTGGAAAAAGAGGGCTGATGGACTAACTTTCTCATTTATATTCTTGAACAGTTTTTCAGTGCATGTTCACTCACTTGGTGTCTCATAAAGACTTCAGTTCAACTGAGAGGCGGTGCTTTGTGAATGATTTGATGTAACAAGCACTTGGAGTATAAACAATTCACACTGAAGCAGTGTTTTTCCGTGGTGAGGTTTTACTGTTCAATTTTCCTAGGAGCATATTTTAAATCAATTTGACCTAAGATAATCTAAACTCAGTTTTAAATGCAAAGCTATCATTTTTATTTTAGGTCATCTTGTTATTTTCAAATGTGTCTAGAATAAAATATTTATTTCATAAACCTGTTTTGAATGAGTCACATTATAAATGTGAGGCACACGCCACTTTAGATGGTGTGTGTGTGTGTGTGTGTGTGTGTGTGTGTTGCTAGTTGTAAACACTGGTACCTAATAATTTAACTGGACTCCATAAACAGATAATTTAAAAAAAAAAAGAAATTTCAAAGTCTTTTCAAATGTTCTCTTAATGGAAATATTTCAGGTAAAAATTCAGGTGAGAAACTCTGTCTTCGCTTCATAAGAAATTGAGCTTCCTTAAAAAAAGGCCCATGGCTGACTTTACAGGTGAAATAGTCCCTTCAACTTTGTCTGTACTATTGTAAGTAGTAGTTCATGGTGAATAATAAACTATCTTTTAAAGGAAGTAAAAATTCTGTTTTTATCTAAGATATTCTCTGTAGCTTAGTATTTAAACTCTCATTCCTTTCTCCTGCAACCTAAGATCATTCCACATTGTCTTTATTTATCTGTAATTTAATTCCCCCCCCCAAATAACTACTTTGATCATGACTGTCTGGGGTTCTTTTTCTAATAACATAAGATTTTCATTCTTAATGACATGACTTTTTTGTGTGTGGGGGGAGGTAGGTTCACATTGTCACGTAGACATAATTGTCGGCCAACGTCGTGTCCAGAGAAGGGCTCACTCTTCGTTCAGGTCCCACCTCCCAGTCACAGGCAGCTTCCAGAATGACTGCAGGCGACTTTATGTTCTTGTACTGCTTAAAATCTTTTTAAATAACTTGGGTTTCTTATTACAAAAGCTATATGTGTTTTTTAGTGAATAATCTAGAAAATATAGAAACAGAGAAACAGAAACAAAACCAAGGAAATACCATAATCCCACTGGAAAGGCTAGAGTTGGAGAAATGACGGCGGACTGGGCTGAGAGACACATGAGATACTTAAAGTGAGTCTTTGAGACCCTTTTATCGGAGCAGATGCTTAATTAAAGATGAAATCATATATTGCACACTGGTTTGGATTCCTGTTTGTCCCTTAATACATTGCGAGCATGTCTCTGTAGTGTTCTACAATGTTCTTTTCAAATGCATACTGTTCTCATGTATGGGTGAGCAATGATTTATTTCAGCCCTGAATAAGTTTGCTGTTAAAAAATAATGCTATGATAAAAATCCTTTTAACTAAATCTTTTCTTGGATCTGTATTGTTTTCCTAAATAGATTTTTAAAAGTGTAATTGGTGGACCAAAGGGTATGTATAGACATTTTTAAGGTTTTGCTGCTTACCACATCACTGCCAGCAAGGCATGAAGGGTGTGCAAGGACCGTTCCCAGAACTCTCACCAGTCATAGGCATTATTATTATTTTAAAGAATTTTTGCTCGTGCGATCGTTTCCACCGTGCACTACTCTTGTATTCTCAGTTCAGGTTGGTCCTCATTGTAAAGATGAGGAATCCACATAATATTTTACAGAAATGTGCATTTAATATTTGTGTATATTACATAAATGTGTATTTAATACACATTTTTATTTCATCTCCCCACCCCCAGTTTCTGTTGCTCATATTGGGAATAAGACATTTAGAAAGTTGCTGTGTTTCTTTATTTTACTTCAACCCAAAGAACTGCACACTGCAGTTGCTGAATTTGTTGTTTAACTAGATCTCTAACTGTGTTATAAATGGTGCCTTTAGAAGGGTCTGGGACAAGACCTTTAAGCTTTTTTTTTTTTAATCACATCCTAAGATCTTGGAGAATCTGAACTATATAAGAGTGTTTGGGCCACTGTTATTGCAGTGAAACCTTCTGAGAGTATCTTCTCAGGTAATTTTTTTAGAGAAAGTCACTTACAGATATAAAATATTTGACCAGAAGAAAGCCTCAGGTTGTCAGAGTTACTTATACACTGTGGTTCAGCGGGGCCCCTTTATTAAATCATCTCTTGGCAGTCCATTAGTCGCGGTGCTACAGCCATCGCATGGACCTCTGAGCTAATACACCTTCAGTCGCTGCAGAAGGATAACCCTAATAAAAGTGGGAAGTCGATTTAGCGCCTCGCTGCTCGCTGACTAGTGTTTCACGTTTTAGTGTGTCTACACAATTTCCATCCCGTGCATTTTTGATATTCACATGTATCTTGTTTACATAGTATATTAGAGTCCAATAAAGGTTAATGGCCTAGAGAAGGAAGAGTGTTTGGGAGCTTTTCCTTGTAATCCTGACTCAACCGCTGCCAGGAATGGTGTGATGGTGAGCAAGTCACTTCCCACGCTGCACTTCCGTCCAGTCGTTGCTTGTAAAATCAGGAAGTTGGGGAGATGGTCTCTAATATTTCTCCCCGTGTCACTCTATTATTTGTAGGAAATTAAATTATAGTCTGCTGGGTGTGTAACACATTGAAACTTCTTTTTTAAACCTCAGCTCTGCTTTTATAGTAAATAAGAATTGCCCTATTTGACCCCCTAGAAAAATTTGAATAACTAGAATTTAAAAAGGAGAAAATCCATATTATTTAATGGTAAATAACACAGTAGAAATTTCACTTAAAATCAATTAACTTTAAAAAAGAATTAGCATGTCATAGTAATTACTGAAGATATATGTTTAATTTTTATTTTTTTAAAGATTTTATTTATTTATTTATTTTAGAGAGAGGGAAAGGGAAGGAGAAAGAGAGGGAGAGAAACATCAATGTGTGTTTGCCTCTCGAGGACCCCATACTAGGGACCTGGCCCACAACCCAGGCATGTGCCCTGACTGGAAATCGAACCGGCAACCCTTTGGTTCGCAAGCCCGTGCTCAATCCACTGAGCTATGCCAGCCAGGGCTGTTTAATTTTTATTTTAAAAAATGAAACTAAATTATGAAAATAAGCTTATTTTATAATTCAGTCAATAAGATTCTGATTATATTGTAACTATTCACCAATTATTGGTGTGAATGAAGAAAGGCTCAATTATTGTTTTAGAGGGTGGTGTATCGTTGTTTTCCCAGGAAAATTGTATGTTGACGTGATTTTGCAACTCTCCCTCCTGTTTATTTTTGCAAAACAATCAAAGATACAAATGCAAAAAGAATTTAGGCATCATCAATTTTCACAGGTGCTCTAATTTACAAATGTATTCTAATTATTTTCCTTTCAACTACCTATCTTACCAATTATTTTATTCTTACTTGTCATTGTCTTTGTTCTGATTTCATTGGCTTTATGAAATCCTACACCTCCTGAAGGACTTAAAATTATATTTAGCAACTTATTTGCATTGTATTTGTGTTGTATTATCAGGTGTCTGTATAATCTGTGAGAATAAACAACCAAAACTGAAGTTCAGAGATAGATATTATTGTGAAATATTTTGTATATGAGTGTGGAAAAGGAAAATGTTTTCTTGGGAATCATGTTAGAAGTGATCGGTTCATTAGCGAATCTTTTTCTCCTATGCTGTCTTTTGTTTTCCTGTACAACCTTCAGGGACTTGGAGAGTGAATATTTGTACAGTTGACCCTTGAACAATGTGGGTGTTAGGTCACAGACCCCACCCCCTGCCTTGCAGTTGAAAATCCACATAAAACTTTTGACTCCCAAAAAGTTTTACTAATAGCCTACTATTGACTGGAAGGAAGCCTTACCGATAACATAAACAGTCAACACACATTTTGTGTTATATGTATTATATACTATATTCTAACAATAAAATAAGCTAGAGAAAACAAAAGGTTATTTAAAAAATCATAAGGATTTATCGATGATAGGTATCTGACAGGTGTGAGATGGTACCTCATTGTGGTTTTCATTTGCACTTCTCTGATGATTGGTGACGTTGAGCATCTTTTCATATGTCTATTGGCCTTCTGTATGTGCCCTTTGGAGGAGTGTCTATTGAGGTCCTTTGCCCATTTTTTAATTGTATTTGTTTCTTGGGTGTTGAGTTTTATAGGTTCTTTATAAATTTTAGAGGACCCCTTATGAGACATGTCATTGATAAATACGTTCTCCCATTCAGTGGGTTGCCTTTTTATTTTGTTGATGGTTTCCTTTGCTGTACAAAACCTTTTTAGTTTGATGTAGTCCTATTTGTGTATTTTTTTTGTTTGTTTCCCTTGTCTGAAGTGATATGTCAGAAAAATATTGCTACGAGAAATGTCTGAGATTTTACTGCCTATGTTTTCCTTTAGGATTTTTAGGGTTTAAAGTCTTACATTTAGTGTTTTAATCCATTTTAAGTTTATTCTTGTGCCTGGTATAAGAAGATGTCTAGTTTCACTTTTTGCAAGTAACTGTCTAATTTTCCCATCAGCATTTATTGACTAGATTATCTTTATTCCATTATATGTTTTTGCCTCCTTTGTCAAATATTAATTGACCATAAAGGTGGGGGTTTATTTCTGGGCTCTCTATTCTGCTCCATGGATTTACACATCTGTTTTTATGTCAGTACCATACTGCTCTGATTGCCGTGACCCTGAATTAGTTTTTCATATCGGGTTGTGTGACCCCTCCAACTTCGTTCTTCTTTTTCAAGATTGCCGAGTCTGTTCGGGGTCTTCTGTGGTTCCATATACATTTTTGGAATATTTATTTTACTTCTGTGAAATTCACCATTGGTATGTCTTGATAGGAATTGCACTGAATCTATAGGCTTCTTTGAGTAGCGTGAACATTTTAATGATGTTAATTTTTCCTATCCATGAACACGGTATGTGCTTCCACTTATTTGTGTCTTTTTCAATTCCTTCCTTCACTGTCTTAAAATTTTCCAAGTATAGGTCTTTTACAGCCTTGGTTAAACTTATTCCTAGGATTTTTTTTTATGCAATTGTAAATTAAATTTTTTCTTAGTTTCCCTTTTGGATAGTTCATTATTGCTGTATAACAATGCAACTGATTTCTGGATATTTATTTTGTATCCTGCTACTTTACTGAATTTATTGATCAGTTCTAGTAGTTTTCTTGTGGAATTTTTGGGGTTCTCTCTCTATATATATAGTGTCATGTCATCTGCAAATAATGGCAGCTTTACTTTTTACTTCACAGTTTGTATCTTTGAAGGAATTTATCCATTTTACCTAAGTTGTCAAATTTTGGAGCATAATATCGTTCATAATACTCTCATTCTTTAAATATCTGAAAAAAAATTTAGGATGTCGTATCTTTCATTCCTGATATTGGTCATTTCTGTCTCCTCTCTTTCTCCTAGAGCAGAGGTGGGCGGGCTGCGGCTCGTAAGCTGAATCTGACTTACTGTGTGCTTTTATATAGTGGTTTAGTAAGAATGCGTTTTTGTAATGGTTAGAAAAAAATCCAAAGAATAAAATCTCATGAGCTATAAAACTGAAGTGGAAATCAAATTTTCGCGTCCATAGATAAAGTTTTGTTGGAACACGACCACACACATTAGTTTATATAGTTTCTCTGGCTACTTTTGTGCCAAAATAGCAGAGTTAAAAATTTGTGACCATATGGGCTAATGACCACATGGGCTCAACAGCCTAAAATATTTACTACGTTGCTGTAGCATAATGAAAAATATATGTAGTCTCTGTCCCCGTTTTTTGGCACAGAGCTTAAACACCCTTAGAACTTCCTGATCAATAAGAGTATCTGTGTTGTACCAATGAGGTGACTTGTGATGGGCATCTTGGCAACTTCAGTGTGGGAATGATCACCAGAAAACCTGGGCATGTCATCAGAGGGTTGGAACTTTCAGCCACTCAACCACTAGGGAAAAAGATGGGACTGGATATTGAGTTCAATCACATGGTCAGTGATTTAATCAATTATGTCTTCGTAATGAAACCCCAGTGAAACACTCTGGACCCTGCAGCCCAGTGACCCTTCCCGGTTAGTGAGCATTGATGTGCTAGGAGAGTGATGTGCTCTGACTTCATAGGACAGGGCATGAAAGCTCCCAGGCCTCACTTGATGTGCACCTGTGATCACAGAACTGTAGATGTAAGTATAGCATTTTCAGCGAGTTCTGGGAGTTGTTCTTTTGAACTGTTGAACCAGAGGGCATCATCGGAACCAAATTTGTGACTAGTTGGTGAAGTGTTGGTGGCCCGGGGACTCTTGAAGTGCACCTGTGGTCTGAAGTGAGGCGGTTTTGGGGAGGCCTGAGCCTTTCAGTTGTGGGGCTTGTGCCAACTCAAGGTGCTCAGCGTCAGAACTGCACTGCAGGGTATCCAGTTGGCGTTAGACCCGTTGTGTTGAAATGGGACAGCGACCTCGCACAGAAAAAGTTGACCACACCTGGTTCTAAAGGTGCATAAGTTTTATCGATTCCCCATGCCCCAAAGAACCAGCTTTTGATTTCATTAATCTCTGTTGTATATCTGGTTTTGATTTTATTAGTTTCTGCTCATATCTTTATTTAATTTCCTTTCTGTGCTCATATACCTTGGAATTATGCAATCTCTTCCCATCTTGGTGTTCACGTTTACAGTTTAAAATTGGCCATGGTGGGAGTATTTACAGCACAAAAATGAGCAAATATTAACAACTGGTGTTCGCTCCTCACCCTGTGAGCCAGTTGTTAAATATTTATCAGGATCAGCATACTACTTGTAACAGCAATAACACAGCTTTTAAAAAACATTTTCTTCAAGTTATCTCTCTAAAAAATGCCTTTTCATGCTTCAGTAGGTTGGCACATACACAAATAATTGACATCATGAAGTGGTGGCAGTAAAAATGACAATACAAATAGGGGATAACTGGAAATCTCAGAAATTGATGATGGCGGTGAAAAATATTATAATGTTAAATGTAAATTCTGCTGCATTTCTCCTATGACCTAAAAGTTCCACTTTTTAGTCACTTAGCTAAGATAAATGGAAACAATATTTCCATGGTTTCCACTTCAGACAGTATTGAAATGCTCACGGTCACTTAGTTCACAATACTGCCTAAGGAGAAACGGTCCGAATGCACTTTCTCCCTACAATGCATAAACACATCGCAGTGTGTTCATACAATGGAACAGAGCTCCATGATAAGGAAAAGTGAAGAACTGCTGTGGCCACTGCAACATAATAAATGCAATGAAAACAACTTTCTGGGGCAGATAAACTAAAGGAAAAAAGTATATGTACTATATGCTTCAATGCAACTAAAACTCAAGAACAAGTGAAACAACCCTGTAGTAACAGGAATCAGAATTTTGTTTTCCTATCTTGGGAGACAAGGCAAGTTCTATGAGAGAACTTTTTGGAGTAATGGAAATAAGCATAATCAGATTTACATGTTGGCTGCATGAGTCCCTTCATTTGTCAAAATTTAGCTAAACATTTTATTACATGTAAATTATTTCTCAAAAGGTAAATAAAGTATATACAATGTACTCTAGAAAAAATAATAGATATTGAATAAGATGGTTACCTACTCTGTTGAGCCAATGAGGAATAAAATATTCCACCAGAGATAGGAGCCTAAAACAAATCCTGTTCAAAATCCAGTACGGAATAGGGCTAATGCATCAGAATGAAAGCTGAAAAATAACTCCTGGGAATAATTTTTTATACAAACACTTTCATAAAGATGCATGACCATCGCTCACAGATCATACTCTCAGACTCTGAACTCAAATAATTCAAGCACCTTCTGGTCATTGCCTTTACCCTAGATTGCCTGAAGTTCCAACTAGAAGACTAAGTTTTGCACTGAGGATCATCGAAATTTTGGTAGAGAGCCATCTCAGAGGTTCTAGCCAGGAATTGATTTGTAGGTATAATGTTGGTGAGATTTGTAGAAGATAAAATGAAGTGAGTGAGTGAGTGAGAAATAAATGAGAGGAAAGAGACAAATTTTAAAAAGGGGGAGAAAAAGAAAATAGGGAACTATCCCACTTAAAACGGATCTTGAAACCTATATAACACAATAAATAAGGAAGGTCAACCATAAAAATATTCTCAGGGGACCTAACATACAAAGATGATCTCCATGAAAAGTTAATTCAGAAAAGGAAAGGACTTAGTAATGAAAAATGTGATTTAAAATGTAAATTTTAAATCCAGAATCAAAAAGAGATCGAATAGTCTCTGATCCTGAAATCCTGAAGAACAGGAGAGGTTGGTTCCCTTTGTTAGAGCTCACAGTGTAGTCAGTGCTTTCTGAGGAAAAGTGCCTTGAGTAGTCCATCTGCAGAAGTCGCCTGCAGTTCTGTGGTGAGATCCTGCAGTACCTATGGTAAGTTATTTCCCAGAAGGTGGCAGGAAAACTATTTTATTGCTAATGAAAAGCTGATGAAAGAGTTATTGCTGAGGGATTGATCCACTGCCCTCTTAAGAAGCTCTGAGATTCCCAGTCCTAATGGACGGAAAGGAGCAGAAATAACAGAGGTAGGTAGCTGGTGTCTAAAATTTGCAAGAAACATTAGATGGTTTGACGTAGGTTGTCACTTAGGTTTGTGGATGCCCTTCTAAACACAGTGCTGTGGGAATTCGTGGCCAGCTTCTCTGTTGGAGTGCTGAGAGCTTGGTGGATGTGTTGTTGACATTGAATAGAGCTTCCATTAATTGATCAGGGAAGTGCTGGTTGCATATCACTAGAAGGTACTAAAAAAGGTCATTTTGAAGGAAATTTTAGTAGTTAATTTCTGTGCTACCATCACACTTTGATCCTTTTGATCTTGTAGTGTAGCCATTAAGATGTCTATCTCTTTGTCCTGTTCTCTGAGCAGTGGTCTATGGGTCTTATTTTTATAGCCTCTGTGCTTGGCTTAATAATTGTTTAATAAATTTGTATTGAATGAGTGAATGATTAAAGGGGTATTTACTTTAGTCCTTTTTGACAGGAAATAGGAAACCCAAACGATTGAAAAACAAACTTCAGGAATACTGAGAAATTGGCATTTTAAAAAGGATCTAATGTCAAGTAGTATGTAATATTTTTTAAGTAAGTTTTATTCAGTGACATTACAAATATTTCTTTTCAATTTAATAATGGATATTCTGAGTTACAGCTATACCCACAGTTTGTTCCTCTGAGTATTTGGTGTTAATATAACAAGTAGACTATTTAGGTAGATTTTTCTTAGCTTTATCCTCAATTTCATTTAATTTTTAGATAAACATTTATTGGGCACCTAATATGTGTACAGCATTGTTCAAGATCTACCTGAAGATCAAAGAGAGAACCTCTAAAATATTATGTGTGTTCAACGTAACATTCATTGTATACTTATTGCTAATAAACACGTAATCAGCACAAAAGCCTTAAGAATGAGGGAAAAGCACACAGGAAAAAATACCCATAATCCTATTACCCCAACATAACCACTATCAGTGTTTTGGTATATGCTTTGTTTGTGTTGCTCATCTACAAATATCTTTTAAAAATAAGCTGTGAAAGAGGCGGTGGGTGTCACAGGGGAGGTACAGGGGTGTCCAGAGATGATCTGTTCCTGGCTTTGCCATTAGCCAGTGTGACCTTGGGGATTTTCTTCACTTATGAAGGGCTTGTCATAGTATCTAAGGGCCCTTCTCACTTGAAAACTCTGATTTCATTGAAATTGAATACCTTTGAAGACTAAGATTTCACGAGAGCGAGATCGAATGTGTTTGAGCCTCTATTCATCTCAATTGTGGGGCAGATTTTAAAATCTTGAACTACTATAAATATTTCCTGCTAATAGGTTTTCTTATTATGAACCAGTTATACTTAAAGTAACAAATTTCTCCTGGAACAAGAGCCACAGTCTGAGTTGCTGAAGTTATTTGGGTTTATAAATATGTTTTTAGGAAAATGTTAAAATAATTCTTGTAAGCCTTAAAGTATGCTACTGGAATAAGAAATATAGGATCACTCCTATTTTAAGTACATGATATTTTATATATATATTTTAAAAAGCACACCAAGGAGAAAATCAAAGCAGCTATGTTACTTGATTCTTTCTGTGCCTCAAGAAAATTGATTTTGGCTTCCCTCCCCTACTCCATGCATATTGTGAACATGTAGATTGGTATGCAAGAAGTATTGCGTATTGTGCACCAAAGCTTGAAAAATGTTCAAAGGTATCTGGTTTGTCTTAGAAGGATCAGTTTTCACATTAAACAATTTTTGTTGAACAGTTAAGATGTCCTATTACTTTTACCTTTTCAAAGTAGGATTTTTTGCATGCATTTTAATGGTTATTTAAGAGTCCCCATGTGCTTAGAAAGGAATCTGAATATATGTGCCTTTAAAAGAAAAAAAAACCCTCAGCACATTGTAGGTTATTCCATCAACACCATCAAATGACTGGGAGCTGTAGTTGGAACAATATGTAAAAATACAGCTTGTGAAAGATTTCCTTTATTAACTGTCATCATCTGCAGAATATATGTTCAAATAAACGTTGTGTAATAACTAAATTTGAGATTAATAGGCCCCTTAAGAAACAGCGAAGTCATTCAGAACAGTCAGTGAAAAATAGGCTGTAAGACGGCTCCGTGCACATGTTGTCCTGCTCACAGGCTCTCTCCGGTGTCGTTCCCATTCATCACTGTCGGCAGGCTCTGTGCTCATTAAAACACTCTTGCACAAAAGCAACTTAATTTCCTTAAGAGGAGCAGACACCTGATTCAATTTGGTACCCAGAAACAGTAACTTGAATATATTTTTCCAGGCCTGAATTGAGATGAATAGTTATAAACAAGAATATCCATCCCTCGCTCACTTCAAGATTAAGAATATTAAATAATGTTTAACATTGGTATCAAGAAAGGTACCTATAGAGAGAGGCAAGAAATATAGCTCACTCGCAGAAAAGTGGCTGGATATCATTTACTCTTAACTTGCATATATATGTATGAACTTCTGTTCATTTCTGTGATGTTTTTAAAACAAGGAGTTAAAGTGATCATTGAAATGGTGAATTTTAATGGTGTGTGTTCTAAAATTAATCTTTATTTAAATTGGTGAATACCTTGTAGCAATACTGTAGTCTTCATTTAGATTTATTTGTTGAGAAGAAATATTCAAAACTGATTTCAAAACAGTATTTTATTTCTTAGCCATTGCTGGTTAAAAAAATACAGTAACAATCCTGCCTGGTGTGGCTCAGTAGGTTGGGCATCATCCTGCGGATCAGAAGTTCACCAGTTTGATTCCCAGTCGGGGCACATGCCTGGGTTGTGGGCCAGGTCCCCAGTTGGGGATGTGAGAGAGGCAACTGATTGATATTTCTCTTGCACTTTGGTGTTTCTCTCCCTCTGGTTCTCTTTCCCTCTCCCTCTCTCTAAAAATAAGTAAATAAAATCTAAAAATACAGTAACAAATAATGAAATCAAATAGAGAATGCCCCTTGAATGTTGAGCAGGGTGTATAAACTTGCATTTTAATGGATGTCCTGTATGTTTGCTTCTGTATTATGGTTCAATAGTATTTAAATGTAATAGAGAAATGTATAACTCCAACTTTACTTTGTATGAGATTTATACAGTGAAAATGGTGGTAATTAAATAGTCAATATTAAAATTAAAACTAAGAAGTGTAGAAATCTGTTATAATTGGCTTTTAAAACAAACAGAATAAACTTTTTCCCAATTTATTCTCTTATTCTTTTATTTTTATTCTTTTTGCCTCTTATGGCACTTTGCAAAACACTTGACAAGTAAAAAGAAACTATTTTGTGTTTCCATATTTAGTGGGAGCCTAAGGATTGGAATTTAATCTTTGATGTCTTTATTTTTCAAAGTGAACCTATGCTTAGAAAGGAAGTAAATATTAAGGACAGTTCTCCTTGTTAATCAGAGGCTGAAGTGAAATAAATTCACGTAAGAATTTACCTTTTCCAGGGTAAGACAGTGCAGCTTAGATCTCCAACAACTGTCACCAACAGTCAGTTTTCTTTGTTTTCGTGTTATGCCATATGCAATGGGAACAAGGGATAGTGCTAAATAAAGCTTAATAAGCCTGCCTAGAGGAAGCGCTGCCTGGTTAGCCCTTTATTATTCTCTACCTTGTTTAGCAACGTGACTCTATCTGTTAGGCTTCAAAGAATAGGAAATCAGGCTACAAGGAGCTTAGCCAGGCAAGGACTTATTTTCTCATTTACCAAGACGCCTGTAGGTAGGAAATGCTGGCATTTGTTCTGTGGCACATTAGAGTGGCTATCTCTGCATTATTTTGGTCTTTCTTTTCTGGTCACAAAATAGCTGTCACTGCACTGGGCAGGAAGAAGGGAAGAAAGGCAGTGCCAGAAACTGACCTCCCTGCTCCCCCACCCCATGAAGCACACATATCAATTTATATCTCGTGGGCCAGAAGTTTGTTGCATGGCAACCCTTGTTTCCCTTTTTCATATATACTTTTTGTGTCTTACTTAAAATCTTACTTTAAAAAAATTGTTTCCTTTTCCAAAGGCATAAAGATAGTCTCTCATAGTTTGTTCTAAAACTTTTAAAGTTCTGGCCCGGCTGGTGTAGCTCAGTGGATTGAGCGCGGGCTGGGAACCAGAGGGTCCCGGTTCGATTCCCAGTCGGGGCACATGCCTGGGTTGCGGGCCAGGTCCCCAGTGAGGGCCATGTGAGAGGCAACCATACATTGCTCTTTCTCTCTCCCTTCTCCTCTCTCTAAAAAATAAATAAATAAAATCTTAAAAAAAAAAAAAAAACTTTTAAAGTTCCGCCTTCCAAATGTAGGTCTTTAATTTATCCAGTATTTTCTTCTTTAGTGTATTGTGAAAAACCCAGTTTCTCCACTGGTCTTTGATCCCTCTTCTCTTTTCTTTGAATTAATCATGAGTTTGGAGTTCTTGAATCACTTGGGTGGTGTAACTTCAGCCCCTTGCCCACCTTGATGCAGGCCTTGTATTACTTCCCTGACTTTGTCAGCAGAGCTTCCGGTTGCTCCTCTGGAGTGGAGCAGTCCTCTCCGTTCTGCTCCGCCTGCTGCAGGTCGCATTTCTGCCTCCCACCCTTCTTTGCAGGACACGCCCTGTGCTTTGCCTTGCTCCATAGTCACAGTCAGGATTCCCGGGAGAGTGCAGTGTCCACTGGCGCGCTGTACCCCTCCGGTTTTGACTAACTTCTATGTCTCATACCTGGTGTTTTTGTTTTGTTTTAGCTCATATATGCATTTAAAATATTGCGCTATTATAATCTCTTTATTGGGTGGCGTGAATGTCTCTTTACTGGATCGTACACTACATGAGAGGCCATCTCACAGACTCGATTCCCCATCCCCACCCTCTCCTTTGACAGCATCTCTGGCACATCTCCTGGTTTTCTAGTCACTTTTAGTTACAAACAGAGACTTAGCAATGAGGGTTAGCTTTTTGGTGTTAAATAATCCAGGCCAGTCTAATTTAAAATTCCAAATTCCCTACTTTCCCATCCTAGGCTTAACCTGTTTATTTAAAACACAGAAAATTGTACTTTTTTTCTTAATGAATATATACATATATGATAGCAATTGTGAATGGGATTCTTTTCTTAATTTCTCTTTCTGATAGTTTATTATTGTCATATAAAAATGCAAATGATTTCAGGGTATTAATTTTGTATCCTGCAAATTTACTGAAATCATTGGTCAGTTCTAGTAGTTTCTTGGTGGAACTTTTAGGGTTCTGTATGTACGGTGTCATGTCATCTGCAAATAATGACCGTTTTACTTCTTCCTTTTCAATTTGGATGCCTTTTATTTCTTCGTCTTCTGGTTGCTGTGGCCAGGACTTCCAGGACTATGTTGAATAAGAGAGGTGAAAGCAGACGTCCCTGTCTTGTTCCTGATCTGAAGGGGAATGCTTGTAGTTTGTGTCTGTTGAGTATGATGTATAGAAATATAAAATAAGATAAGCAGGACCGTTGGGGAAGAGGGCCTGGACTGTTCTACTATTCTTCTAACTTCTCACCTTCCCTACTTCCTGTCTCTTTAGAGTCAGGGGGGAAGTAAGAACAGATGCATTAGAGACTGTGGGATGGTCTTTTCTTATTGGTGCTCCTGTGATCTGACCCTTGGTGCCCTCTGTCATAGCAGGTGTCCATAGACTAGCTCTTTGCCGGACAGGTTAGGGGAGGGAGTTCTTTACAGTATACCTGCACCCTTGCCCCTAAACATGTCCCTAGCCTCCTACTGCTGGATTCTCTTTCCCTGGAATGCTGCTGCTATTTTGGATCTCTCCAGATGAATCAAGTTTGATGGCAGTCCTGAGGCATCTACTTGGCTCATATGGAATTGACAGAACCTGACTCCATCACAGAATTGAAGTACGCTTGGCCCAGTTTACCCTCTCCTTGCCCCACCATTGTAGTCCATTCTAGGCAGCCTCCTCACCTGTCTCTGTTCACGTACACATCCTCCCTAACCCATCCCCCATCCAACTCTAGGGAATAAATACAACATGATGTTTCCCAGAACTCTCATGGAGCGCACTCGGCTCTTTGGGCACCTTGCAAGTACTTTCTTCGCCTAGTAAACTTCCAGCCCGGGACAGCAATACCATTCCTGCTTTCTCACAATTTCTCCTATCCCCAGTGTTGGTTCCTTTGAATATATTGTCAACTTGGGAGATGTGATAGGCAGTGAGCTCTCTCCCTAGAGGAGGAGAAAAGAGTCAAAAGTCCCTCTATTCTCGGACATTTTCTCTTATTAATCTCCTCTAGAATTTCTGGCTTGTTATTATCTGGCCTGCATGTGAAATGGTCCCTGGCCTAGTTTTCATGTGTTTTAATAAGTACTGCATAGATGTATATCTTACTTTAGAACAGATACTTGCCATACATTCTCCACTTGGAGCATTGTCAGGAGTTCTGAAAAAACTGTAAGTGCCTTATTTTGACATTTTGGCAAACATTTCTATATGCATTGACCAGGGAAGCAGAGTATGCAACATCGAAAACTGGAAGTGTCATAAATTGACTTGCAAAAGATTATCTACACTCAGTATAAACAATGGGCTTCGTTTTTTAAAAAACATATTTTATTGATTATGCTATTATAGTTGTCCCATTTCCCCACCTTTCTTCCTCTCCACCCCCACCCCCCCATTCCCCACCCTTTAGTTTTTGTCCGTAGGTCATACACTTAAGTTCTTTGTCTTCTGCATTTCCTATACTATTCTTAACCTTCCTCTGTCTGTTTTCTACCTACCATTTATGCTACTTATTCTCTGCACCTTTTTCCCCTCTCTCCCCCTACCACTCCCCTGTTGATATCCCTCCATGCCTTATATAAATCCCTTTAACATTTCATATAATAAAGTCTGGGTGATGATGAACTCCTTGAACTTGACCTTATATCTCAGAAGCACTTTATCTGCCCTTCCATTCAAAGCTAAATGATAGCTTTGCTGGATAGAGTATTCTTGGATGTAGGTCCTTGCCTTTTGTGACTTGGAATACTTCTCTCCTTTCTTGCCTGCAAGGTCTCTTTTGAGAAATCAGCTGACAGTCTTATGGGAACTCCTTTGTAGGTAACTGTCTCCTTTTCTCTTGCTGCTTCTAAGATTCTCTCCTTATTTTTAATCTTGAGTAATGTAATTATGATGTGTCTTGGTGTGTTCCTCTTTGGGTCTAACTTCTTTGGGACTCTCTGAGCTTCCTGGACTTCCTGAAAGTCTATTTCCTTCACCCGCTTGGGGAAGTTCTCCTTAATTATTTGTTCAAAAAAGTTTTCAATCCCTTGGTCTTCCTCTTCTCCTCTGGCACACCTATGACTCAGATGTTGGGACATTTAAAGATGTCCTGGAGGTTCCTAAGCCTCTCCTCAGTTTTTTGAATTCTTGTTTCTTCATTCTTTTCTGTTTGGATGTTTTTTTCTTTCTGCTGGTCCACTCCGTTGATTTGAGTCCCAGTTTCCTTCTCATCCCTATTGATTCCCTGCAGATTTCCCCTCATTTCCTTTATATTATCCTTCATTTGTTCAAGTAATCATGACAATCTTTCTTCGAATCCTGTGAGCATTCTGATGACCAGTGCTTTGAACTGTGCATCTGATAGGTTGGCTATCTCTTCATCACTTAGTTGTATTTTTTCTGGAGCTTTAATGTGTTCTTTCTTTTTTTTTTTAAGATTTTATTTTTATTTATTTTTAGAGAGAGGGGAAGGGAGGGAGAAAGAGAGGGAGAGAAAGCGCAGTGTATGGTTGCCTCTCACGTGGCCCTCATGGGGACCACCCACAACCCAGGCATGTGCCCTGACTAGGAATCAAACTGGGACCCTTTGGTTCCCAGCCCGCGCTCAATCCACTGAGCTACACCAGCCAGGGCGCTTTTGGTTTTTTTTTTTAAAGATTTTATTTTTATTGTGTTCTTTCATTTGGGCCTTTTTTTTTTTTTCTCAGTGGGCCTGTTACTTTCAGGGGTGGAGCCTTAGGTGTTCACCGGGGCGGGGTAACCCATATCGTCGTGTTGTGATGCTGTCTGTGGGGGCGGGGCCTGAGAGAACAATGGCACTTGCTCTATTCTCCACACTTCCCCAGCTACCCACAAGCAAGCTGGGCCCTTCTTTGCTGGCTCCAGGGTGAGGGGACAGGCCTGCACAGTTCCAGGTCCCTGTGGGTCTCCCCAACGAATTCTCTTGTGAGGCCGGGAGTTCCTCCCACTGCCGCCTCAACCCCCACAGGTGTTTTCAGTTGGTGGTTTGAGGCTTTATTTCCCTGCGTTGGTGGGCCACGCGGTCTGTTCCGCTCCCCAGCTTTTCCTCCCGGTTTATCTGCATGCGAATGAGGGACCGCCTGGTCCGCCAGTCTCAGCCTCGGTTTCGGCGAGTGCGCCTGCCGCATTTTGGCCAGGCGCGCCCACCACGGGCCTCTCCGGGCAGCTGCGGTGTTGCCGGTACCGCTCCACAAACTGCGTCTTGCCGAGTGCTCTCCACCCAGCTCTGCCCCGCTTACCGGTCTGGATGAACGTGTCTTCTTTAACTCCTTGGTTGTTGGACTTCCACTCAGTTCAGTTTTCTGCTGGATCTGGCTGTTTTTGTTTTTTAAATTGTTTTTCCTCTTTTGGTTGTACAAGGAGGCACAGTGTGTCTACCTGCGCCTCCGTCTTGGCCGGAAGACAATGAGCTTCATTTTTTTAATTCAGTGCCCTGATGAGGGAAGGGAAAAGAGGGATGTTGCACCGGCATTGCGCAAGGTTTAGATGTAGTGTTATAAGAGAAGACAAGGGTAGGACCCAGCCGCGTTCATGTATTTGAAGTGCAGTCACTTAAAAGGGGTTACAGATTTGCACATCTCCAGGGTGTGGAACATGGTCAGTGCGTGGCAGTGAGGAAGGTGAAGGTTTATGTCTCACCAGAAGGTAGAACTTCATAACATTTAAAAGCATTCAGCTTTTAATGGGAAAACTTGCTTTTATGAGTCAGAGGGGCTCTCTGTCCCCATTGTTCTCAGGTTTTTTTTTAAAAAAATTCCTTTTTATTTCAAATAATTTCAAAGTTATGAAGAAATTAATTCATTATGGAACTTGCTCAATTTTCCAAAATAATTTAATAAAGACAAGCTGTATAATATATAATGAAACATTAGTAAAATACCATATATTGGGTAAAATTAAGTTGATACTAAAAGCAATATATTATCTAAAAATATGTAATATAAAGGAAACCAATCTACACAGTATTAAAAAATCACCTCAATATGGACTTTTTTTTTTCAGTTAGCATTGATCTAATTATCCTTCAAATGTGATTATACCAAAGCATGCACTTTGCAGATGGGTTTCATGAGTTCATTAATAAAAACATTACTGTGCAGGATGTTCGGTTAGCACAAGAAGTATTCATTCATTGATTCATTTATTAATGTTTATTGAGGGTCTACTATGAGCCAGGTACTCTTCTAGGCACTGAGCACATAATTTTGTACAAATTAGACAGAAGTCTTGCTGTAAGGGAACGTTCTCGTAGAATGCAGCATTCTAGGCAGGGAGTGAGTGATTAAATTGTCTCTAGCGAAAGAGATAAGTGAAATGCTGTATTTAAAAATCAGTGAACTGTCTCAGGTATGGCTTCTAGTGGGCTTAGGAGAGGAAACTCATATCCAGAGAGAGTCTGCTCATATAACCGGAAGGATTCCACCTTCAGAGCAAACCGTCTTTGGTGGTTCATGTTTGATATCAATGCATAAGGTCTGTATTTTCTTTAGCCATGTTCGTTGTCATGCAAAAGTAATCGTGGATTTTGGGGTTATTTTCAAAACCGCATATTCACACCATAGAGCTGCCCCTGGAACATGCCCTCGGTCCGTCCTGTGGCTTCCCCTCCCTGGCACAGTGACATGTGCCAGAGGTGTCTGTCCTCCCACTTGTCGGGCAGCGGGCAAGAGGCACCGCCAATGTACCAAGTAGGGACTGAAATCTTAATTTAATTTTTTAAACATATTTTATTTATTTGTTTTTGGACAGAGGGGAAGGGAGGGAGGAAGAGAAGGGGAGAAATATCCATGCATGGTTGCGTCTCGTACGCCCCCCACCAGGGAACCCAGCCCACAACCCAGGCATGTGCCTTGACTGGGAATCGAACCAGCGACCCTTTAGTTCGCAGACCCGCGCTCAATCCACTGAGCCACACCAGCCAGGGCCTTAATTTCATTTTAAAATGAAATATTTATTACATTTTAACACAAAGGAATTTAAAATGCAAACAGTAAGTAGCTGAACATCTCCCTGGCCAGATAACTCTGGTGAATATAGAAAAGTAACATGTTAAAAACAAAAGCCAAACAGACAGACAGAGAACAAAATGAAAAATAAAAATGACTCTCACCTAATCCCATTCAACAAATTTAACCATAGTTAGGGCTTCTTTTTGTGATCCCTTTTAGAAAAAATGATGTTAGTGTTTTCTTATACATACCTGTACATATGTATGTGTGTAAATAGTAACACAATCAGAATGTGATACTGTGGTTTATAATAAGAAACGTGTAGTTGGTGCACTTGGAGAGGACAGAGAGCTCTGTCCCCTTTCCCATGCCTTGCCCTGTGCATCTCTTTCATCTGGCTGCTCCTGGGTTATGTCCCCTCATAATGCATCAGTAATCCACTGCGTAAACTGGTAGCCTGAGTCCTGGGAGCCGCTCTAGTGAATGAATCAAACTCAAGGATGGGGTTTTGGGAACCTTGGATTTATCGCCAGTTGGCCAGGAGCACAGGAGACAACTTGGACTTATGATTGACATCCGAAATGCGGACAGTCTTGTGGGACTGAGCCCTTAACTAGTGGGCTCCGACACTTGTTTCAGGCGGATAGTGGCAAAATTGAGTGTAACTGTAGCCCACCCAGCAGGTGCCTGAGAATTGCTTGTTGTGGACAAGAAAATATTGAAGGGGTTATACACAGTGTTTTGAAACTTCCTTTTTCACTTGGAAGATCAGCATGCTTTCCTATCAGTATGGGCAAATCACCCTCTTTTTCATGGCTGCATTGTATTCCTTGGTAATTCCAGGTTTTACTTAACTAACTCGATTGCTTTATGGCAGTGCTAACTTTGAAAACATTATTTATGTTAAGCATATTTATATCACTGGATCATCATCATCAGGAGGTGGGAAGTAAAACAAGATGTCAGAGATGCATCTGTCGGGTGGGAGACTGAAGTCTAAATCTGTCATTGCTATTGCTCAGTTTGGCTTGGCAGGTCCAATCTTCTGTGTCTTCCAGTCCCTGGATTCTGCCAGACACATAGAATAACTGCGTGGGTGAGGTAGACTTTGAATGTTTCTGGGGGTTCTACTTGTTTCAGCAATCTGTAACAAACATGCAGGTACTTAGGGTGGGCTTCATCACATTTCTTCTTTAGAAGTCTGTGGTCCGCGGTGGGACAGGCAGCCATGCAGATAGGTCATTTCCATAGTGTGGCCCGTGCCATGGCTGCAGTGTGCTCAGGGTGCTGTGGCAGCAGGCGTGGGGACACTGAGTCCACCTAGCAGTGTCAGTGTGTGTGTGTGGAGGAAGCGATTGAATTCTTGGGAGAACAGTACCCAGGCGGAGTCGCTGAGATCAATGGTTGAGGAAGGGAGGATGGTAGAGAAGAGCATTCCAGGTCATGGAAGAAAGGGGTCAGAAGCAGCATGGTGAGTTTGGAGAATTGTCAGAATATAAAATTTGAGGCAGGAAATAAGATCTCTCTCCAGACAGAGACCTGTTTATGGCGAGCCTTGTATGTCATGCCAAGGAGTTGGGAATTCTTCATTAAGTCAGAAGATACTCATGTTCCTTGTGTATCAGTTAAATACTCTATGACTGTCATCACTCATGGGAACTCTGGAAAACATAATTCCTTCCTCTGCTACAAGTATAGGAGTGAGCCAACTATGAGCTTAATTATCTATTGATATTGAGCCCTAGATTCTCAGTGTAGTGTCTGATTTTACATGATTCTTCATAATACCAAAAGCTTTCACCGATGATTGCCTGATCTCGCTGCGTAGAAGGACTGAGTGTAGTGTAGGTGGGCAAGTTCAAATCCATCACCTCTGTCAGAAAAGCAACTTAGAATAAGTTGGCCTGCAGCATCTTTGGGCACCTAAGCTATCACTGTCGTTTTATAAAATGCAGAAACATAGCCAATCATATCAGACATATTTCCTGTGTTTGGGTTTAAAAAGAGAACTGGAGGGAGTGCGAGTCGGTGATTTGGTCTGATGAGTAGTAATTGATATTTATTTTACTTGGCTTATTTTACTAAGTCTTTTTATTTCTAACCATCTTTTTTTTTTTTAATGTTAAGCAAAACTGTTAGTTATCTGGTATAAGGTTGGTGAAAGGCACTGGCAAGTAGCAAATTTGGAAAAGAGGAGCTCAAAGGGAAAGACTTCATTCCTTTACTGAAAATAGAGATCAGTCCATTTTAAGCACAAAATAGGATCGGGAAATGAACACTGTTTGTGGGGCAGGTGCATTTTTGTAGAAAGAAAGGCAGTGTTCCTTGTTGATCTCAGCACCGCTCATTTATGTATACTGTTTTACTTATTTTTCTCCCCACATAAAACTTTTTTCCTGAATCATCCATAATGGAATTCCGGGAAGATATGTTTATGTTGCTCTAGTTTGCAGTTGTCATCTGCAATGTTTTATTTAGCCGAATCTTCATTTTTTTTCACTGCTCCCTGCACAACATGGAACACCATATGCCAGTATCCCTGTCAGGAAGCAAAGGCTCCCCTGGTCGGTGCCTGTGTTTCTGCCACAGAGGAGGTGTGGTCCAGTGCCATCTTTTATTGATGGGGCCAGCAAAGGAGAAATCTAATGAAATTATCAAAGCTTTGAATTAATTATGAACTTGAACAGGAGAGCTAAGCTCTCTGGAGCCAAGGATCTCATTACCCATGCACTCTCATTGCATCCTCTTCTGGAGCAGAAGGCATTTCAGCTCCAGCTCTTAGCTTGGCTTTGGACTTGGTTCAAACTTGCTAAACTGACATCGCCTTCTTACTATGATGTGGCTGCTAATGTCCACGATGATTAACTTAATTCTGCTCTGGATCTGCAGGTGATGTCAGTAGGGATTCTCTACCCGTCCTTTTGCCTTTTATTGTTTTTTTTTTTTCCTTTCTTTCTCCCTTCTTTCATCAAATGGGATGTTACACAAGTTCCTATCCTTTTTGAATAATGCGAGATGCTTTTAGGACTCAAGTGTAGCTTCATGGAATACAGATATTGATTTAAAGTTAAGAGCTGTATTACTTCTACTGTGTATTCCCTGGATATTTAGGTAAGCAAAGTCAAATATTTGTTCTCTGAACTTTGAACATCCAATGGAAGTTTTTCTTGCTTGTTTCTACTGTAGAATGAATGGAGTAGCAGTAACTTCCATGGTCTGAAGACATTGTTCATAATTTTAACGAGTGCTGTGTGGAAACCACCAATCTCACTTTGTGGGGATCTCCTAGGACTTTGGCTCCCTGAAAGAGAGTGGTTAATGTTCTTACCAACTCTGGGTTTCCTTTCCTAGTAATATGAAATTTTTGTGTGAATAAATCACCCTCTGATTGTCTTAACTTCAGCAGCAAAATCAATAACAACAAGGCTTCAGTTTACTGTCGGTCACAGTTCTTCAGTACCGTCACAGAGGTTCAGAGTGTCTCCTGGCAAGCCTTCTCTGTGTGCTTTGGAGACCCGTTATTTATGAGTTCCTCTGCTGCAGCTCATGTGTCTCAGTAAACTACAGGCCGCTGGCAGTTTTTGTAGGCAGTGACTAACTTTACTTTATAGCGTCAATGTTTTAAGATTTTTGAATAGTGGGGATGGGACAATGATAATCTTTGCTTTTTCTTTTCCTATTCACCTTCAGCGAGTTTTCCCCCCATTTATTTTCTCTATAGGCAGCAGCAATATTTAATTCAGCCTTTGGAAGTTTTTTGGTAAGTAAACATGGTTTAACTTGTCTATTATAACTTTCATCGTGATATTGTTTGTATGAAAGATGTAGTGATATTGGCCTTATTATATGGATAAATATAAGAGATTTTTATATCTTTTATGGTCCATTATCCATAACCTGGAGAAAAATAGTTAATAAATAAAAAAATTTCTTCTTTTATAATATAATTTATAGACTTTGGCTTAATATTCCATTTAATGGATTTATGGAATCAATTAAAACACTATGTGTCTCTTTATAGAGGTTATGTCAATATATTGACCATTTAATGAGGTCTTTTAGATTATTATTATTTTGTATCATGGGACTGAGGATTTTGAAAAGGGAACATGACCCAGCTGCTCGGAAAGGCAATGCTAATTTACTTGTTGACATGTCATTTATTTTGTACATTTCATTGTCAAAGAAGCTACTGTCTTGGTTTCTTCTGAGAAATCTATGTGAAAAAAATTTGAAATGAGGAAATAACTAATGAGTAATTCACAAGAAAATGCAGTATTTTTTGATAGGCAAACTATAAATTGAGTGTAAAAAGATTAAAAATAGTTCAACTTTCATACATATAATTACAATATGTTGTAATTAAAGGATAATACTATTTTAGCATTTTAATCATTTTTAAAATAGATGGTATAACAAAAAATGTGGTTTGTATTATAAATGAATAAGAAGCTGAATTTTCTGTTAATTGAATATTTTTATTTATACCCTCCCTAAAACTTCACTGAATTCACAAAAATAAATTAGAATACTATATTGTTAGGTATATAACTTATTAGCAGATATGTAGTACAAATAATTGAGAGTAGAATCAATGTTGTATAAATTGGTTCATGTATCTAGGCAAAATGTCAACTGCTTCTGTATAAAATGTTCTTGATGTTACTTGTTATTGTATGTATTTAAATGTAGTTAAAGCTTTCAAATGTATGTATTACAGAGTGTGCTACATACTTCTATACAGATTTTAATGTTTCAATGTTACAGAGCTTTTACTTACATAACTTCTGCAAGATATATTTGGGATATATCTTGTTTTTAAAGTAGTAATGTTATTCCTGACACTGTATTATTATTGGGTTTCAGAAGAGGGATAATAGAGTCTATTTAATGAAAATTATCTCTTGACCTTGGACTCAATGATATTTTAAGTCATTATTGCATGCATGCAAGTATTATTTTCTGTACATTGTCACACTTGGCAGAATAACATGTTAAATATGACCTTGCTGGGAGCCAATTTCTTTTTATGTGGTTTGGAATCATATACATTCACTATCAAAGCATGGTTTCCTAAGCTGGATCTTGACTCTTAAATATCTAAGGTCATTAAGAAAATAGGTTGAGGCAACTGTCTGAGTAACTAAAAGCAAAGTACATTGCCCCTTATTTGGAAAACTAGCTCACTTGGTATAGTTGCAGCTTTGCACTGACTCCATGAACAACAAACATATCATGGTTTTTGTTCTGCAAGGTCCAACTCTTTGATAAGGCCTAGTGAAGCAAAATTGTCCTGGGGAACCTTCTGGGTTTTTATTATGCTTTTTCACTTCTAAAAATGTGTGCATTCTCACTTCTTTGTCTTCTGCTTTCTTCCATCTCTTTATCTTCTATCTTATCTTAATTCAATTAATCAATCAAAAGTATTTATTGATGTCCTGCCACACAGAGGTTGTTTTCTAGTAGCTAGCTATAGGGGGGTGCAAAGAAATATGACGCGGGTCCTTCTAGGTTGTGAAATTGACACTTACAAAAAGAAATATGATGTAAAAGTAAAGAAGTCAAACAAAAGATGTTACTGTGTGGTGTGTTCCTTTCAAATGGCAGAGGGAATGTGCACTCCGAATTCAAGGGTCGGACAGAAGCAGCTTCTCTGAGCTGGACCTCAGTGTATTAATTAGGGCTTGCTTAGCTGGTTGAGAAGAGAGGAGAGGAGATGGCAGAGCAATGCCAGAGAGGCGCTAGTGTGCGTTTGTTTTTTTCATTTTTCCTTCTGCTCCCTGCCCCTGCTTTTTCTTTCCCCAAGTTGAAAATTACCAGAGAGAGTTTGAGAATGAAAATTATGATTGGAGATGTTTTGCTGAAGTGTTATAAAAGAAATAATTCTATTTCGTTTTTCTCCCTTCTCCATCATAGTTACAATAAACCTTGGATTATGAAATATGTATGAATCTGAACTAAATCAGTTAGACTTGGGTTCAGCTTATTTAACAAAAAAATAAAAGCAGCTTATACAAGGTAAAAGTTTACTCCTCTATTAGGTAAGATCTGGAGGAGGCTGTGCGAGGATTGTGGATTGCTCCTCCATCCTCCACTGCATGCAGCCTCCTTCCCCAAGGTTGCCTGGTGACCCAAGAAAGCTGCTAGCAGTCCAGCCAGAAAGATGCCTGGATAGCAGGGTAAAGTGAAAGAGGACAGAAGAGCTCCCCTGAAAGCTAAGTCTGCTTGTTAAAACACAGCATTCCTAGAAGTTCAGCACCATACTTGGTAATATTTTATTGTAGAACTTGGGCATGTGATCATACGTAGCCACTGGAGGGGCTGGGACATTTGCCCATTTGTGGGCAGCTGACGTTTGGATTTCTGTTACTACAGAAGAGGAGAGTGGGCCATAGCAAGCTGCTAGCACTTTCTGCACACGAACACCGTACAGCCCTTGTCAGGAGTTGGAAGAAAGAGACGAACCTCAGTTGAATGATATGAGAAATCTTCAGGGAGTAGTTGGGGCCTGAACTGGGCTTGGGAAAAGGACTTATTTTAATTCTGAATTATAAACTTCAGGTTATATTTTGTTATTTTTAAAGGGTGGTACTTGTTAGGGGTTTGTGGGAGTTTTCTTTATAAATGGAAAATATCTCCCTATTCTTTTTTTTTTAATATTTTATTGTTCAAGTACAGTTGTCTGCATTTTCTCCCCACCATTCCCCCCCAACTATCCCCACCTCCCTCCCCAGATTCCACTTCCCCCTTGGTTTTGTCCATGTGTCCTTTATAGTCATTCCTGAAAACCCTTTCCCCCTTTCCCCCATTATCCTCCCACCTCCCCTCTGGTTACTGTCAGATTGTTCTTAATTTCAGTGACTCCCTATTCTTAAAATTTAGGATTATGGGTAGTAGTGTGGTTTCTGGCATCAGACTCGTCTGGGTTTCTGTCCTTACTTGGCTGAATACCGGCCTCACCACACAACCTTCCTGTATGTAAAAGGAGATAATGATGGCGTCTACACGGTGCATTCGTGGTGAGGGTTAAATAAGATAGATGCTTGTATCACGTGGTAGTAATAAATGGTCTAGGTTTTGTCCAACCTTTGCTATGATTTGTGTGTGACCATGGACACACACACAAAACTGAATTGGTTCTGACTTAACTCCTATAGTGTTAAAATACACCAAGTCAATGATTATTGTCTGGTTATGAGTGATCATTTCTTTTGTATTTACATACTAAAATCTAAAAAGAGTATTTACTTTAGCTTACCTTAAAACTTAATGAAAGTCTTTTATTAGAAGAATTTTTGAAGAAAGAACTCTGAGGGCATTTTGTTGATTTTCAGACTTCTGGGTATACCAAATAAAATAGTGTACATATTATTTATAGCTAGTTTAATAATGTCTCAGGTATAATTAAAACAGTGTTTTTAAGAGCTAATTGTTACAGAAAACTGTTTTTTTTTTTAATGTAGCTAGGCTGGTAATAACCAATGATAGATGAATTCAATTTACATAAATTTCAGACCAAGAGAATATTTTAAAATCATGCCACAGAGGATTGCTTTAAGTTAAGAAGTTAATGTCATTATCTCCTCCTCTTATTTAAATTGTTTGGTTAACAATAATTGCAGAGCATAATAAGTGTTTTGAGATTTCCCTTGATGAGATTTTAATACAGTTTGATAGTTAACCACCCTGAATAACTAAAATACTATTAAAAGTATATATATTTTTCTACATAAAACCATGTATTTCACATTCAGATGTGTTCCTTCCTCATCAAAGGGAAGATTTTTAAAAATAGATATTAGCAACTTTTTAAAGAATTCCAACTGAAAAGTTTTTTAATTTGTAAACACTCAACTGTATTGAAAAAAACTTCAGTTACATGATTTGTTAGACCTGTGGCATTTCTGGTTTGGAGGCTGAACTTGGTATTCCCATGTCTTCAAGATTATAGGTTAAAATGTAAAAGGTAAAGGTAGAACATTTTCGCTTTAGACTCCTCAGCCAGTGGACTGGTTTAGTAACTCCTGATCTTAGAGGAAAACCCTAGTGAGTAACAAAGCTGATCATGCCGAATGCAGTCTCTAATAACTCTGTTATACAGCATCATAGTGATGCATGGCAACATAAATGTAAGGATTTCTGAAGGAGCCGCAAAGAATTATAACGAACTATAGAAATGATCCCTGAAAGTATAGTCTCCCGCAAAGAATTATAAACACCGTTAAGTCTCTGTGAATGCAGTAATGCTGAGTCTAAAAAAGATCTGTAAGAGTCCCTGTAGATGTGGAAAGAGTACTTTCTGCATCTCTTCATTTAAAGTATTAAGAAATGGTTTTTTTCTTCACGTAAGTCTTCTCTTAAAATAGTAGTTGCTGCAACCAACCGAAGCTATTATCTTCTGAGATTAATAATTTTGTTTCTTTTCACATGAGACCAGGTGTTCAAGGAACTCCTTGCCTTGAGTTGTAGAACTGACTGTCCATCCGTCTTTCCTCTTTGCTTTGGCTGGGCCGTCTGTACTCCCCAACTTTGTAGAAAGATTTGAAGAGATAACTGATGCTATTGCAGTTGCTGAAAGAAAGAAATTCCCAACACAAATGGCTTTTTAAAAAAATATATTTTATTTATTTATTTTTAGAGAAAGGGGAAGGGAGAGAGAATGAGAGGGAGAGAAACATCAATGTGTGGTTCCCTCTCACGTGGCCCCCACTGGGAACACACAACCCAGGCATGTGCCCTGACTGGGAATTGAACCAGCGACCCTGTGGTTCACAGCCCATGCTCAATCCACTGAGCTATGCCAGCCAGGGCACAAATGGCATTTTTTAATAACCTGGGATGTAACTTCTTTTATTCTTCCTTTCTTGTACAAAAAATATGCTCAATCACACTGAGAATGGTCAGAGAGGAAGCGCATTTACTTGGTTACTCCTTGAGGGCTGGGCAGCGCTGCTGCTTTTTAAAAATCTGAGAGAGAATCTCAGTGATTAACATAGTTGATAAAGGATGGCATCAGATATGACTCAACTGTTAATTTGATTTTCCTTTCACCTAAATCTAGGATGTCAATTTTTAATTTAGCTTGTTTATGAAATATCCATTTTGGGCAATACTGAAAACCATGCTGATATTTTCCTTAATTTGCTTAAAATTTCAACCAACCCAAATTATTCGCTTGAGATCTTGATTTTTTCCCCCCAAAAGTTCATGATTTGTTCAGAGAACAGGTTTTATTTTCACTAAGCTTAAATGCCAACAAACAAACAATGAATTTTTAAGCAGTATTCAGTGCTATACTACCTTTTAGGATGCTATTTTAAGTTCACCCTTTTTACTGTTAAGGGCTCAATGAAGACAGGATGTGAAATAACCTATCTCAGGCTTCAGAAATATCTTCTGAACTGTGTTCAGACCATAGGAAACTGGTTTCCACCCTCACAAAATGCACCCCACCATAAGCTGTGCATTTCATTTTCTCACCTCTTTGGGCAAATGAACATCATAAAAGTTAGATTGTGAGAAAAGACTGCGTTCTCTTTAAAAATACAATTGGGTTAATTAGCACTGTGGCACAGAATAGGAAAATAGGATATAAAATTAACATACAAGTACTGAGTGTATTAGTTTCAAGGCACTTTTCTAAATACTGAAGCAAATACACAAGGCATAGATACATGAAAAAGTAAATAACAATAAATGATTTAAGAAAGAGAGAAGACAGGAACTGCCTTTCAAGCAATATCTTCCAAATTTCAGGCACCTTCATGACTTTTGCCTTGCCAATATACTATTTGTATTATTAGATTAAATAAAACTCACCTTTTAAATTTAAATATATTTTCATGCAAAACTTTGTGTCCACACTGTAAACTAAAAATAGCAATCTTGTCATGAATAAAGGTTACTGAAATGAAAGCAAATGGAAGAAAGCTAGTATTTTATAGCTAAAGTCCGTTGCCTCTACAAGGCTGAGTCTGAGACCTATCCTCCTGATTGAACAAGTCTCCAACCAAGAACCGTTCCCTCCTGCAGTTGAGTTTTCTGGAAAAGAAGTAAATTTAGTCTCTGATGCTTTGTCCCTGTGTCCTCTAAGTCACCTTGCTCTGACTTGCACTGGGGGCAGCCCTGTTCTCTGACGTACTCTCAGTTGCTTTCTCCGAAGGGAGAATTAAAACCAACTGGAGAGCTCAGGTGAGGAAACCCCCAGAACCAAAGACTCTGGCAGCTGGAACATGTTTGTTTTCCTTCCTTACAGCATTTTCTACACAGCACTTCTCCCCGAAAGCAGAATGCCTGAGTGCCCAACATGTCTGTAGAGGTGAAAATACGTTGCTGTAATGCTGGTGTGAGAAACACCCTGGATAGCTGCATTTGGGTTTGCTTCTAAAACAGACTCTTATCTAAAGTACAGTCGTTGTAAATAAAAAATGGTCTTTGTTCCTTAATAAAAATGTATAGAATCCTTTCCTACTCCATTTTAGCAGCATAATGCTCTCGGCTGCCTGACAGGACTTGTGTAGCAAGTAAATGCATTAGTCACAGTGACCATTTTTCTTGCAAATTTGTGACATAGATTTAATTATAGGAATGACCAGCAACTTACAAATCTAATTTTGGTGGAGGCTGAGGCAACTTTTTTTTTTTAATTTTAATAATGATGGATTTTTTTTTAAAAGCCGTGATTTCATTACTATTTAAAGAAATCTACTGGTTTAGAACTAGCCAATTGACTGAAGTTATTTTATTACCCTTTAACAAATGTCATGTACTTTCATCTTCATTTTTATCAATTTTTAAAATGTCATCATTCTCAAACTGTAGAAGTACTTGCTCCTGTACCCATTTAGGTACAAGGAAAAGGGACTCATGGACATGGACAATAGTGTGGTGATTGGGAGGGGGTGGGGCATATAAGGGGACTGAATGGTAATGGGAAAAAATACAATAAAAAAAATAAAACATACATAAATGGAGTGGGGGCCGCAAGATCTTTGTAAAGGGCCTCCTAAGAAACAGGATCCTAGCAGTTGGTTAGAGCTGAGACTACATTTCCTCAGTTCAAACCCAGTGTGCTACAGAACTGCTTAGTGTGTCGCCTTTGGTAGGAGACGCCCAGTAACTGCCGACCTATAATAATGTGGCAGGCAGTTCTCGTTTCCCTGCTTCTGTTTCACCAAACCAAAAATTTATCATGATTCATCTATTTTTATTAAGCTAGTATTTGGGGGATCTGGGGATAATAGTGTGGTGAGACAAACAATTACGTTTCCTGTCTTCATCTGCGTTACCAATTCTTAAGGTGAGAACATCAAGTCATGTGACAGGACGTGGAGTGGGCAAGGAGGTAATGATTTCCCCATTACTAATATATTCACCTTATTGATTCAGGCCTCACTGCCATTCCAAAATAAATCGGACACGTGAAAGAAGCAGGAAAGCATCTGAGGATGCATACACCGTATAAACTTGTGGATCCCACCAGCCAGAAAGAACCTTCCCTTTGATTCCTGGCATTTGTGATGAAAGCAGTGCTAGACCCCAGGCTCCACTGCGGACTCAGGTCTTCAGGCAAAGGTTTAGCACTCCTGAGAGCAGTGCTCTGTGCTGTTAGCGATGGCAGGTTGTAGTTTGACTTAAACAATCAAACATCAAGATAATTTTCAGCTCCGATTCCCTGCATATTGTAGTTTGACCTTATATCGATTTCATTAGTGAAACATTTGTGGACTTCTGCTAGATTCTAGAACTAAAACGAACAAACAAACAAAAGAATAATAAATGATTCTTAGCATCCTGGATTTAAATGGCATTTTTCACAGTGTGATTCACCAGACAAACTGATTCTTAATTTCCCTCTGGTGATGATAGATGATTTGGTCCAACACAGTTTGAGGACTAATTATTTTAACGATAAAATTTCAAGTAAAATAGTAGATTATCATCTTCAAATTATTTAAAAAAAAACCCTCCCATTTTTATTGCACCTCCAAAGAAAACTGGATTTTTTTTTTGTTTGTGTGTCTGCCAACCTAGATGTTTTTAAAAAGCTGTTGATCAGATACCAGATTTAGTTTTTTAGTATATCAAAAGCTGACTTATAAAAAAGTGCCTTACCATATATAACCATGGGAATATTGGGTTAAAAATTAACTTTTAAAAGTCTATTATAGTTGATGTATATTTATTATAGAAGTTTCAGAGAATACCAACAGAACCAGATACAACTGCTATTTGCCTTCCGGCACGCGCCACGTCTGTTGGTGTGCAGTGCGCATAGTTACAGACACGCTCACACTTTGTGTCTGTGCTTTGTACAGTTTATCTTCTGCTTTTCCCCTTTAGTAACATGTGTGAACACTTTCTCATGTCCTTAGTTCTGCCCCTTGTTTTTGCCTTATATAATGGATATTATATTTAATATTCTTTTGGATGGAGTATTCCTATTTATTTAGTGATTTCCCCAGAAATTGGATTGTTTATATTGGTTTGGTATTATTTTTTAAAAAGCTGCCACATTTTTGTGCATAAATATCTGTGGTTCTCTCTTTTATTTATTCTTTTTAGAGAAAATTCCTAAAAGAGGAATAATTGGGCAAAATTCTACAAACTTTTAAAAGATCCTTGATATTGCTGAATTGCCCTCCTGAAATAGTAAACCAAATTATCTCTCTAACAAGAGCATACAGACATGTTTATTTCCTTCCTTTCTACCAACTCTATTGTTTTTTTAAACATTTTAACAAAGTGATATTTCATCTTAATTATAATTTTTTGATGAGAAGTTGATTTTTTATTATTAATTTATTGATCATTTGAGGTTCTTCTTATAAGTAATTTGTTCTTATGTTTTGCTTATTTTTCTTATTAGGATGCTGATTTAGGTTTCAAAGGGGTCTTTATATATTGAAGATATGAATACTCTATTACATATACTGCAAATATTTTTCCCTGTTTGTCTTTAACCTTTTAAATTTTGAGTGTGTGCGAGTGAGAGGGGGTGATTTTTGATTGACAGAACATTAAAATTTCCTTAAGTCAGATTTACCGAGATATAATTACACACAGAAAAATTCACCAATTCCAGCGGTGTAGTTCCATGAGTTTGACAAATGTATATGGTCACTTGACCACTGCCTCAATCAAGTTAAAGAATATTCCCATCATCTCAGAAAGTGCCTTCTTGCCCTTTTGTAGCCAGTCCCTCCCCCATCCCAAGCCCTTGGCAACCACTGAGGTATTTTGTTTTCTGCTCTCATACTTTTGCCTTTTCCAAAAGGTCATAAGAATGGAATCCGTAGTATGTAGCCTTTTGAGTCTGGATTATTTCATATAGCATATGTTTTTATGACTCATCAGTGTTGTATGTACCTATCAGTAGCTCATTCCTTCCTGCTGCTAAATAGTGCTGCATTACCAGTTTACCAGTTGATGAACTTTGTATTGTTTCCTGTGTTTGGTGATTATGAATAAAAGCCCGATGGTTTTGTGTGTAAGTTTTTATGTAGACATGTTTTCATTCTCTTGGGGAAATACCTAGGAGTGGGATTGCTGGGTCAAACTTAAGTATGTTTAACAGTATGCAAAACCACCCAAACCATTTTCCAACGTGGTTGTACCATTTTACATTCCCACCAGGCATGTATGAGAAATTCATTTGCTCCTAAGCCTGGCCAGCCCTTGGTATTAGCAGTATTTTTTATTCTAGTAATTTTAATAGGTATGTCCTCATAGCTTTAATTTATATTTCCGTAAATGCCTAATGATGTTGGACATTTTTTTAGGTGCTTATTTGCCAATTTGTCAATCTTCTTGTGGGAATGTTTATTCAAATCTCTTGCCCATTCTGTTAAATTGGGTTTTCTTATAGTTGAATTCTTAATTCTTATGCATGTTTTAGATACCAATCATTTATAAGATGTGCATTTTGTGTCTCCTCTCACTTTCTTAATAGTGTCTTTCAAAGAGCAGAAGTTTTAATTTTTTATTAATTTATCTTTTTTTTTCTTATATGGTTCATGGTTTTTTGTGTCCTAAGAAAACCTCATTTAACCCAAAATAACAAAGATTGTTCTTCTCTGTTTTCTTCGGGAAGCTTTATAGTTTTTGTTTTTAATTTAAGGTCAGTCATCTATTTTGAGTTAATGTTTGCATATGGCACTCTGCAATATTCATTACTTCCCATATTATTGTCAAATTTTAAAGTTTTATGTCTGTCACATGTATCCACCTTTTTCATATGGATTTTTCCCCATAGACTTTATACTTAGAAAGTCCTTCCCTGTCACAATGTCAGATAAAATTTCACATATACTGTCTTTTAGTTTTATAGTTAAAATGCATGTATAATATATTTTTAAAAGCAAAGCCTATTATACGGGGATTCAATTAATACAAATCACAGTTTGAAAGCACTTCACCTGATTATGATATCATTTGTAAAGAAGTCAATTTCTGCTGTCGCTGTCCCTGCTGGGGGTTTTCCCTCCTGTAAGTGCAGTTGTGTAGCGTTCCTCTCATATCTACGTAGTGACATATATGCTTGCTCCTGAAAATAATTAGATCAGTATTCATGGCTGTTAAAAATTGTTTCTCTATCTTAGGATATTACACATGACATTAATACAATTACTTAAGATAAAATTATTTGCTTGAAGTGTAAAATGGAAATGTACATGGAATAGTGATCGAAAATTATAGAAACCTCATTTGATCTCTATCCATTTACTTTATAAGTATTCACACAAATTAGTAGTAAAATGTGTCTATTCTGAGGATTATGGAGCTAAGTGAATAGCTCTCTTAATAACAGAGTTCCAGATAATAGAGGCCTGGGTCTAGTGGTCAATATTTGTGGTTTTTAGTTTTTTTTTTAAATCATTCAGGCAATTCTAAGTAGTTATTTTCTAAAATGTTTCCAGATTTTCACTTGAATGCTTATGTTATTCTTTTTATCCATTCATTTAGGAGGGATGATGTTTGTCAACATTATTTCGCTTTCGGTAATTTCCAAGAGCCAAGGCAATGCATCCTGTCTTCTTTCCCACTGTCCTGTACATTGGTGTGAGATAAATTATCTTCACGTACTTCTTCTGTATGCCACTCCCATGCCCAGCGCCTTCAGTGCCTCTTAATTGCCCACCGCCTAGTGGGCCATGCGGGGCACTCTCCCAGAACAATCCATCCTCTCTCTCTGTGTGCTGTTCTTTCTTGCCCATATTCACTGTGGACCCAGTCTTCTCCTCCAGCGCCCGGAGCACTGTCCTGCTCCCACCTCTTTGCTGGAACTGTTCTCACCCTTTCCATGTTCTATCCATTTCTCACAAGCCTGTCTGCCCCTTCAAGCAATTTCTGTAGCTTTTCTTTTATGGTGGTTTGGCCCTTGCGATGACTTTCCATCTAGATTGTAACTGGTTAGTATAGATTCTAACTAATTAGTTTAAAATTCTGACCTTCTCCCCCATCTCCAGCACTGCCTGTCATCTTGCTCTATTTTTTTTCCTAGAATACTTGTCTTCTAACATTTTATTTATTTATTATGTTTATTGTCTGTTTCCCTTTATTTAAATGCTAGCTCCAAGAAGGCAAATATTTGTTGGTTTGGTTTGCTTCACAGCACCTATTTTATCTAGCACATGGTAAGGGCCCAAAATATATTTATTAACTGAATAAATAGAATTCATTCAATGAATGTTAATATAAAATGTCATGTATATAATATGCTTTTAAAATGTATGCTAATTATTACAATCATATGTTGAATTGGTTTTTAATCACAGTGTCACTTTCATGATTATCCACCAAATTTTTCTTGCTTATGTTAAAGTGATTTTAAACTGCAAGCTTTTACTCTCAGTAAAACACATGCTGCAGCCATGAGAAATTTATATTGCTTTATAGTCACAGTATAGGTTTCGAATGCATTGGAAACTCATTCTCACAGCTAATCTTAATATTGGGTGATCTCTAAGGCTTTTCTTGTTATAATAACCCTTCATGAGCAGATCAGGGCAGATCACGCCTATGCGATAGGTTACCCCCCTCGTGCTGTTATCTTTGAAATAAGTGACTTTATATCCAGAACGTTTTCCATGAAAAATTACTCGAAGTGTGATTTGTACATATACTTAAAGGGCTGAAAAGTTTTAAATAAGGACATATAAATGATCACCATTAGATAGCATTGTAGAGAATTGTTGCACTGTTGGTATTAAAGAAAGACATTTTGTTATTAAAGTTTATCCTCTAACAACTTGTAAAGTATATGATATAATTAAATGGACAAGTAAGAACTGAAATCTAGGCAATAGTGAAAAAGAAATTGTACCATATCTTAGAGAAGAGGTAAAAATACACGTCTGAAAAATAGAAGAACCAATTCAATGATGTATAAAAATAGTTCAAATTAATATCTGAGAGGCATTATAAGTACTTATAGGAATGACCAAAAAAGAAAGAGAAAGAAAAAATAAAAGAAAAAAAGCCAAGGTGATAATGAGGAAGCAGATAGCTTGAACTTGCAACATGATATGACAGCAAGTGAGAGCTGCACAGTGCCTTCTTCAGAAGCATCGTGTTACAGCCTGATGCACTTGAGTTTGGTAGTTTATAACTCACAATATCACTTTGATTTGGGTCTGATCATCTTCTCAAAGGTTAAAATTTGTTACATGAGATATAGAAAATAATAAAGGTATGACTTGGGCTACAGGAGCTTTGGAGAATAACATATATCCCTAAATAGTGGAGAAAAGAAGAGACAGGATTCTAAGATTACTAAAAGAAGGGATGTGTAATCCGACATGATTTCTTAATGGGAAGGATGGTTCCATTTTCTTACGGTAACCTAAAAACTACATCTGCATGTCTCTCTCTGTCATAGCAACCCAATAAGCCATTCAGAAAGCCTGGTTAGTAGCTGCTGACATATATACATTTGGAGCAGAACAGCTTTTCCATCTTTTTAATAATTAAAACAGCAATAGGAAAGGTTATTTCTTGCTTAACTGCCAAATGTAGAGTTACATGTTACTCTTTCTCTTTTCTTCATTTACTTCTACCCATTTAAATTGAAGAGAAAAAAATGAATTATGATCATAAAAACCCTAGAGATATGTATGGGCTTCCTGTCTTTTACTAATTCACAGGCATTTTCCCTCAAAGATAGTTGAATCCTGATTCTATATCATTAAATGTCTTTAGAATTTTGGATCCTTATCTAATATAGTTTTAAGCCAAACAGTTGTTGAAGTCCAAATGTTAAATTTTCATCTCTAAAAAAAATTGAAAGGAAACTCACTCTAATGCACACAGTGGTTAAAAAAAGTTTTAAGTTTGTACCAGTAGAAAAGAATCTAGATTAGGAAAAATACTTCCTCTTATAATAGAATGCAGTTTCTCTTTTGTATGAATTTTCAAGATATATTTGAAAAAGAGCATCAAGGTCTCCATACAATCTCAATAAACAATCCTTAGTCTTTTTAAAATATATTTTATTGATTATGCTATTACAGTTGTCACAATTTTTCCCCCTCTGCCCGCCTCCAACCAGGATGCCTATTCCTCCAGAAATCTCCCTCTTAGTTCATGTCCATGGCTCATCCATGTAAGTTCTTTAGCTTCTCCATTTCCTATACTGTTCTTAACATCCCCCTGATTATACTGTACCTAGAAATTTGTACTTCTTGATCCCTGCACCTTTTCCCCCTGTTCTTTTCCTCCCCCAACTGATAATCTTCCAAATGATCTCCATATCTATGATTCTGTTTCTGTTCTGCTTGTTTGTTTAGTTTGTTTTTAGATTCAATTGTTGATAGTTGTGAGTTTGCTGTTATTTTACAGTTCATAGTTTTTCTATCTTCTTCAATTTCTTAGATAAATCCCTTTAACATTTCATATAATAAGGGCTTGGTGATGATGAACTCCTTTAACTTGACCTTATCTGGGAAGCACTTTATCTGCCCTTCCATTCTAACTGAAATCTTGAGTATAGGCCCTTGCCTTTCATGACTTTGAATACTTCTTTCCAGCTCCTTCTTGCCAGCAAGGTTTCTTTTGAGAAATCAGCTGATAGTCTTATGGGAACTCCTTTGTGGGTAACTCTCTTTTCTCTTGCTGCTTTTAAGATCCTCTCTTTATCCTTAACTTTTGGCATTTTAATTTTGATGTGTTTTGGTGTGGTCTTCTTTGTGTCCATCTTGTTTGAGACTCTCTGTGCTTCCTGGACTTGCATGTCTATTTCCTCCACCAAATTAGGGGAGTTTTCTTTCATTTTTTTTTTCAAATAAGTTTTCAATTTCTTGCTCTTTCTCCTCTCCTTCCAGCACACCTATGATTTGAATGTTGCTACATTTGAAGTTTTCCCAGGGGCTCTTTGGTCTACCCTTGTTTCTTTTGGAATCTTTTTTTTCTTCTTTCTGTTCTTATTGAATATTTTTTTCTTCCTTATGTTCCAAATCATTGATTTGATCCTCGGCTTCACCCACTCTGTTGTTGGTTCCCTATAAATTTTTGTTTATTTCACTTAGTGTAACCTTCATTTCTACTTGGGTCTTTTTTACGCTGTTGAAGTACCCAGTGAGTTCCTTGAGTATCCAAACAACCAGTGCTTTGAACTCCGCATCTGATAGATTGCTTATCTCCATTTTGTTTACTTCTTTTTCCAAAGTTTTGTTCTGTTTTTTCATTTGAGCCATATTTCTTTGTCTCCTCATTTTGGCAGCCTCCCTGTGTTTGCTTCTATGTATTAGTTAGAAATACTTGACTCCCTGTTTTGGTAGTGTGGCATGTTGTAGAAAAGCACATTGGTAAGTTGGATGGGGCAGAGTCTTAGGCAATTGCCAGGGCAGGGCAGCCCGTGTACCAGGTTGATAGAGTCTCCAATTTGGTGTCACTGCTCTCTGGCTTTGTGTGGGAGAGAGCTCAGAGAAGGGACTATGGTGCTGCCTGGCTTCTGGAGTTTTGTCCAGAAAGAAGTTGTCCCCAGTACTCACCCTAATGCCAGATACCTCAGTTTCTCCCCATATGCCACTGGTGCCCCTCCAGCTGCTGCCTCTCCAGCTGCTGCCCCAGTACTAGAGCCCAGAGGGAGTTAGTCTACATAGGTCCTAAGTCTGTTGCAGGCCCTTTAAGATGTGATACCTGAGAATCCCACAGTTTCTTCCGCTGCCCCAACCTCCACTGGTTTTTACAGCCAGAAGTTCTGGGGACTTATCTCCCTGACAGTGGAACCCTGGGCTGGGTGGTCTGGTCTGGGGCTGGGATCCCTCACTCCCGAAGTATCCCTCCTGATATTTATCTACCATATATGGGTGTCGGACCACCCATTCCACATCTCTGTGCATCTCTGCCCCTCCTACCTGTCTGGATGAATGGGACTTCTTTAATTCCTTGGTTGTTGGACTTCCACTCAGCTCAATTTTCTGGCAATTCTGGGTGATATAGTTGTTTTGTAGTTTCGTTGTAATTTTTGCTGTGGTTGTGTGAGGTGGTGAGCCATGTTTACCTATGCCTGCATTTTGACCAACAATCTTAGTGTTGAAATGAGTCTTCAGTCATGTTGGGTTTCTTTTTTCAGATTCTATAACCTGGTGCCATAAACACTAAGGGTTTTCTAGTGACAAAAATATCACAAACTAATGAAAATCTCAAATGGCATTGTGCATCTCTATTTCAGTTTTCCTAGATGCTGCTAACCTTTCATTTCTGTATGGGAACTGTAAGTAGTGAGTCACCTGAAGTATGTGGTTTGATATGCGTTTTTGTAAAATACAAAGTAGAAGGGGAAGTTTTTCTTCTTAAAGTAGATGTTGGGTGTCACATAATTTTTAATGAACTTTATCTTTCTCTGGTGAAAATCACTCTTGATATCTCAAAGATCTGAGACCTCTTTTCTTGGCATGTCATGTCTAGTAATATTACTTGTTTATTTCCTTTGCGTATTTGAATCATCCATTTTTAAGATGTCAGACTCCTCATTGATGATGACATAGGTGGCATATACTCTGTAAATTTACTAGCTGCTGTTTCAGAAATATTAATCATACTCATAGCTAATGATACATAAAGCAGTTGTCAATCTTTTAATTTATGGGAAATAATTATGAGAGACTTTAAGACACGGGTTGATGCATTCTCTTCTCATGCTTAAATTGACATGAGAAGACATTTAATAAGAAGTTTATTTTTGGGAGAATGGAATTAGAGGAAAGAGAGGTAGAGAGATAATTTCCAAGTTTGATGCTATCAGGTATTGTAAGTGAAGGTGTCTGGCTCCACAACAAGGGTATGTTGCCCTTGGAAGCAGACAGGTCCATCATTTAGACCTGAGATCTTCTTTCCTAGATGATTAGATAGGTGTGCTTAATAGTTGCTCTTAGGTACTTTCTCACTGCATCTGTTGCTGGCTGGTTTTCCCTTTATTGACCACCACACCTGAGAGTAAAGTTATGCTGACATTGCGACCTTTCTAATGTTGGAAAGTGATTTTGCATTTCCTTAATTTCCAAGCTCAGAGATAGTGGGGATATACTGGTAGTTTATTTTGTATTATATAGCTGATCTGACCAATGTGGTCACCACAAGCCACATGTGGCTATTTAAATTTTAATTAATTAAAATTAAATATAATTAAACAGATCCTCAGTCACACTAACCACATTTCAGTTATTCAATAACCAAGTGCAGAATGCTGAACATTTTCATTATTGCAGAAAATTCTGTTGGACGTCCTTAAAGAAAGATGTTCAATTGACAAACTCTTCACAATTATCTACTTTAATATAATTTAGTGTCTAATATTTTTATATGTCTTGATTTTTGTATATTTCAGATAATAGGCCAAGTTACTACTGCAATCTTCTCTGGTGAATTTGATCTCAATCATGTACATATGCTCAGCTAGGCAGTGATTTTATTGTTGTTAAATACTAGTTGGTTAGGTATCTGGCACTTAAACATTTTGCTGCTTAAAAAGTGTTCATAAATTTCATTTGTGATTCTGAGAGGACTCTTTATTTACTTCAGAGTATTAGGAAAAACTCTAGGATACAGCCATGACATTTTTTAATGGTTTTATTATAATTTTCATAATTTTGACTTCTCATAATGGAAGATTCCTTTTTTTCCTGACATTGTGCTATTTTGATAAATTAACAACACTCCTTCAGAAATTCTGACAGTGCCAGGAAGATAAATGCAGCCATAGATGTGTAAGAAATGTTCTTTGGAAAATAGTATAATGTTCTAGCTAGAAGTGCCTGAAAGTTAGTTTGTTGTCAGAGTCTCAGTATGATTGTATTTTTAACTTGAGTGCTTTCTTCTGGCTTTAACAACTGTTCTCATGGGACTATTATATATTTTTTAATCTTCTTCAATCCCCTTCGCACTTGAAAGATGAGATTTTTAGTAAATCTGGTGTTTCTTACATGGTAGTTTGACTAGGTCAGTGATTTTCTAACATTTGGATTTCACTGATCAGTAAAGTTTGAAAAGAAGTTTTGGGGAGTTTCTAATGTTTTTCAAGTTTTTACTTTGCTAAATAAGACGAACCATGTATTATGATCATTTCGTGAAACCCAAAATGATGTATTTCAGATATCCTTGAATAAATTTAGCTTTATGATAGTCATACTACATTGTTCTTATTTTTTCATTTTTTCCTGCTTTTGACTAGTCCCAAGCCCAAGCTCTTCACTGTTGAAATTACCAACTTCTGTTTGTTGAGTTCTCCTTCTTCGTTGGCCTTTCCTCACCTGTATTTGGTGATTTGAACTAATTTTGATTTAGAGTCTATGCTATTAGTTAGGCAAAGATTGTCTCCATTCAAGAAAATCCTATAATATAATTGAGCCAGTGAGAACATTTGGTAAGTTATCGAAACATTAATCAACAGTCTTAACCATGCCAGCTATTGACTAAATGTTCATTTGTTTAATTTTACTCTTTCTTAAGTTTGTCCAAGTTTATATTCTGTAGGGACTAGGAAAAAATGGATATCTCTTTCAGAACTGAAGGAAGCTTAAAAACAAAGGAATAAAGACAAAATAGCTTGTTAAATAGACCTAAGAATTCACTTTCAGCCCTGGCTGGTGTGGCTCAGTGGACTGAGCACTGGCCTGCAAACCTAAAGGTCACCAGTTCGATTCCCAGTCAGGGCATATGCCTGGGTTTTCTGCCAGACCCCCAGTAGGGGCAAGTGAGAGGCAACCACACATTGATGTTTCTCTTCCTCTCTTTCTCTCTTCCCCTGTCTCTAAAAATAAATAAATAAAATATTTTAAAAAAAATTCACTTTCAAAGGAAAGTCTGTTCGGGGACTATTTGGATTATATAATTCATTTGTCAGGAACTTAGAATTTTCAGAAAAAGTATGTTGTTTAGAAAAATATGTTTTTTAAGATAATGTTTAAAAATACATATGTACGTAATTTTACTTGCAGAATTTTTATATCCTGGGTAGACTTGTGAAAGAACCCCTTGGAATGTATTTATATATATACTCAGGTATATACTTATTCATCCATATTCTTACATGCAAATCTTCTTATCATTAGAAAAGGTCCCTTTTTATTGAGTAACGGGCCCAGTGCAGCTGCTGAGAGGAATACAAGGTGGTGGCCAGCACAGACCCTGCTCAGCTCACAGAGCTCCCATGGTCGTTATGAAATACACACAAAAGCACATGTGTATTGGCTACAGTACAGATAGAATTTGGGAAAATAGCAACACTTATTTCAGACTGAGGCTAAGGGAGAATCTCACTATTTCTGATTGTGTTAAAGTCTGTCTAGTAGGATTAGTTTATGATGAGTTACAATGTTCGTGTCTCCTAAACAAGATCTGATATAACCCAAAATAATAATCCAAAAAGGACAAGTAATACATAGCAGGAGGCCTGGTCTAATATTCACCATGAAAAGCCTGCCAATTCATTTTTAGACTTTTTTGTTACATTTTTACAGATGATTAAACTATAATAATTTTTTAGGTAAATGTACAAAATATGGGTGTGTGTGTATATATATGTATATATATATATATAATTAATCTTTGTGCCTGTTGAAAATAATTTTTCTTTTTAAAAAGTTAACTAAGTAAAGATTTCATTTACTTTTATCAATAGTATTGACATCCTAGCAGAGCCCTATTAAATTTGGCCTATGGTGTGGTCTCTGAATTATGTTCTACAAAATATAAGAATTAAAGAAAAATGCTGATGTTTTATAGAACTTCTAAAGTATTATATACCTGATTGGGAGACATGTATACCATACAGGAGAAATTTTCCTTTTGTTCCCTGTTCTCTTTCCATTTATGTGACTATATCTTTTGTATACCTAGTCCTTCCCTAGAGATTTTTGTATCTCTATTTTCAATTAGACCTTGGTATATTGCTTGTTTTACTTAGTATTCTAAAACTCTTTTCAATACCGAAAGTTAGTTAAGGACATGCTGCATACATATCATCGCATTCAATTGAGTTGCATTAAGTTGAATGATAAAGAGAAATATAAGACACAATTTCTGTCTTAGAAACTTAGTGTAATTGAGGATATGAGTTATGCATAAATAAAACACTTGGGGAAAAACAGGAACAAATATAATCAAACACTTAAATGTGTGGTAACATCATTAAGAAAGGGAGAGCAAAACAGAATGAAGCGTCCAGGAAAGGATTCCTGGAGGACGTTAAATGTGAGATCCTGAAAACTGAGAACAACCCAAGTAGAGAAAGTCAGTTTGGGAGTGGATATGGCCCAGCAAGGGCAGGGGCCATGCCTGTGATGCTCACCGTCATCTCTCTGTGCTTGGAGATGTAACGGCAAACACAGTGCCTGCCGTAGTCAATGATCAGTGTATGATGATTAAATGAGTGAATGGGCAGCTACAAGCAAGAGACAGTGAAAAGAGGGATGTTTATTAGAGTAAGCCAATTCTTGTTGGTTTGTGGAGATTATGTGAGACATTATTACAAAGAGCCTTGAGTGGGAGACTTAACTTGAACTTGATACCAAAAAAAAAGGCATTACTGAAGAGTATTCAAGGACTATATCATTCCATAAGTAGTATCACAGATGAAGTTCCATTTATGAAAGGAACATGCAAATTAATGCCACTGATTCCTGAAATCAAAATAAAACCAAAAATTCTTAGCTTTCAAAATATCCCTGCCCATTTCACTTTTGATAGGAGTGTAAACAATTTAGCTTCTAGGCCAAAACAGAGATCCTGGAGTTCTTCCTGATATGTGGGTGTCATCACATTAATGCTAATTTGGGTTATGTGTCTTCACCAAGCACAAAATTCAAGCTCATTTTAGCCCCTGATTTAAGCCTCTGACAGACCTTCACATTAGAATTATAAACCCTAAAAAATTAGAGATTTGTTTAAAAAGTGGAGATATGTATGGCTAGGAGCTATTTCAGTTTTATGAGACACTCATAATTATTAGCCGTGGGATCCATTCTGTTAACACTGGGAACAGTTTGAATGTTTTGTGATAATTTATAGGGTTGATTACTCCAGCCTCAAGTGGAACCTTAGAAAGGAGAGTAGCAAATGGTAAATCTTTGTGACGGTCCCTGGAGCTTCATTTCAGTTTGAGACTCTGACTTATGTGGGTCTCAACCTCTTTCCCTCCCCTGGCCCTTTCTGTAGCTCATCGTCATCATCATCATCTGTTCAGATAATGCCTTTTCAGAAATCCCAGGTCCCCGGGGAGGGGAGAGGGGGGAAGAGTCCCGTTATACGCACACTGGCTGCAAACCTTTCACCTTGCTGTCAAGGTGACAAATGTTTGTCCTTAAGGGAACACTGGAGGTTAAATCACTAGTGTTTCTCTCACTTATCTTCTTTCCCATACTACCAAAGCTCTTAGCCAAATTTATAGCAAAAGGGATCTCAGAAAATGAGGCTACTCATAACCTTTATGGACCTTGTTCAAAGATATGTTTTGTGCAAGCTCAAAGTACTGACAATGTTATATGAGGTCTGTTCAGAAGGTATCCAGCCATGTAATATGAAAAATAGAGACATTTACTGCAGAAGATACAAGAAACGTGGTACATAGGACAACAACATCTCAATCCGCTTCAAAGTAGGCACCTTCGGATCTCACACAGTTTTCCCAGTAGGCACCTTCGGATCTCACACAGTTTTCCCAGTCGCCATCAGCTGCCCCATTTTATTTTCCTGAATCTCATCAATGATCTGAAATCTCTTCCCTTTCAAAGGTGATTTTAGTTTTGGGAAAAGCCAGAAGTCGAAGGGCACCAAATCTAGGCTATAGGGGGGCTGAGTCACCTGGGTGATTTGATGGTTTGCCGAAAAACTCTGCATGAGATATGATGCATGAGTTTGTGTGTTGTTGTGATAAAGCTGCTAATCAACAGTTGCCCGTAGCTGTGGCCTTCTGAATCATCTGAATAGTTTCCACAGAGGAATGTTAAACAACACAAAATTTAATGCAGATTCGTTGCTCTACTCACTCAGTCATTTTGAATGCAACTGCCACACAGTACACATACTCACTCAACAGTGTCTACTTCCCCCACTGACTAGTACAGTGAAGTTGTCATTGTTCACACAAGTGCATTCCAGTCCACTCTCCTTGGTTACCAGGTTACTACAATGTCATGCAAACCATTCTCGTTATATTAATAATGGCTGGACTTTTCCTGGACAGGCCTTGTATACTGGGGTTTAAGTAATTAGAATTTGCTGAAGACAATTTTATAAGTACGTTTTCATTTCAGGGCTTATTCAGAAGGAAAAGATTTAGAAAAGAAACATTTGAATTCTGAGAGATAGTGTTAGGAACAAACAGAATTATGATAAGGTGAGCAATGACCTATTTTACGTCGGGGTATGTTGTAACAATCCTCACATAGAGAGACACCAAAACTTATATTAACCCCAGACACAGAAGTCCCTGGATTTCTTCATCTTTTTTTTTTTTTGGCCCATTCCATTCCATTCTCCTTTTAACAGTGAGAATGATCTTGAAAGGTGTAAATTGATCATGCCATTTTCCTAATTAAAATACTTCAGTGTTTGTTGGGGTAAATCCCCAAATCCCTGTGGATGGCCTGTATGATCCTACATGACCTACCCCTTGCCTTCCGTTCCAGCCGTGGCCCATGCCACCTGCCTCGCCGCCCCCAAGGCAGCTGCCACGTCAGCACACTTGCAGCTTCTCCAGTTCATTCATTCATTCAACAAGTACCTCATTGAGCTCCCATAGAAATGTATGAAACAGACAAAAACTCATGGAGCTTACATTCTTATGTGGGGTTATAACAACTAAAATGTATAGATTTCTCATTGAAATATATGTAGCATATATCAAATACACGTAGCAGGTGGAAAAATGAAGAACAATGAAGCAGGAAAGGGAAGAAGCCGGGGAGGCAGCTAGTGGGGTCGCGATTTTTAGAAAGGTGGTAGGTGACAATATCCCTTGGAATGTTTGAGCAGAGACTTGAAGCAGGTAAGGGAACAAGCCATGAGGATACTTGGGGAAGTCATGTTCAATGTAAAGAGAACCCAAAGCACAGGTACTGGAGCAGGAGAAAGGCCAGAACAGGCTGGGCGATACAGATAAATTCAGGTATGTAATATGGGGCCGGATTATATAGTTAGGGCCTCGTGAACCACCGGAAGGCCTTTGGGTTAAAACTGAATGAGAAGCTATATTATCCAACTTGAGCTGTCATAACAAAATGCCACAGGCTGGGTGGATTAAACACAGAAATTTATTCCTCCTTGCTCTGGAGCCTGAAATGTCTAAATCAAGGTACCAGCTGATTCGTGTCGCGGTGAGAGATCTCTTCCTTGTGGACAGTGGCCTTCTTGCTGTGTCCTTACCTGGGAGAGAAATTGGGAAATGGGACAAGAGAGAAGACACCTGGTGTCTCTTCCTCTCCTACAATAAGGCACCAGCTCTTTGGATTAGGGCCCCATCCTTATGACCTCATTTAACCCTATCACCCACTGAAGGCCCTGTCTCTACACACAGTCAGGGTGGAGGTTAGAGCTCCAGGACATGACTTTGGGGAGATACAGTTCAGTCCACAGCAGACACGAAGACATTTGAGCCGAGTGGTAACCTGCTATCTCTTGATGACCACTCTTTTAAGAATGGACTGTGGGATTAAGGGCAGGAGCAGGGAGACAGTTTAGGACGTGAGGTTGCACTAGTTAAGGGCTCTAACTGGGGTAGTAGCTACTGACCCAAGCTCGTTCCAGCCTGGGGGCAGCTCACAGGCTGTTCCCTGGATTGCTTCTTTGTGTATAGCACCTCGCAGGTTCCAAAGCTCTTTTATACACGTTTCCTCAGGCAAGCTCCTGTGAGGCAGGCACAGGCAGTAGTGTGAGCCTCAGGTTTCCAATGAGACTAGTTCTGGAATCCGACCACCCATGTTTGTATCCCTCACGGTGCCTCTGGTTCCTAGGAGTGGCAACGTTCCTAGGAGTGGGCAGTGCTGTGCTTATCACCCAGAGCAGGGTTAACGTAGTTCATAGCATTAAAGTTGTTATTTGGTTTTGACAGTCAAGTTAGGTTTATTTAAATTCTTAGAGAGACAAGAATCTTGAAAAAGACTCTCAGTGTCTTTGAGAAAGAAAAAGATTTTTTTAAGTCTTTAAATTCTTATTGCAGATTAAGAGTCCCCCCGCTTTTTTAAAAAAATATTTTATTTATTTTTTAGAGGGAGGGGAACATCTATGAGTGGTTGCCCCTCCCGTGCCCCCAACTGGGGACCTGGCCCACAACCCAGGCATGTGTCCTGACTGTGAATTGAACTGGTGACCCTTTGGTTTGCAGGCCGGTGCTCAATCCACTGAGCTACACCAGCTAGAGCTAGAGTTCCCTTTTTAAAAGACATCATATAGCCTTGCCTACCTCACTAATGTCTGAGGGGACCACTATATTATATGGCAAGGAATTTTAATATAGAATTTTACTTGTAAGCCATTGAGAAATGATTAAAATTTGTGAGAGCTACTTTTTAAAAAAATACAAGGTAGAAAAATAATGATATATGCTTGAATGACTCACAATCATAATTAAAATGTCTTGGTATCTTAAAATGATGATCTCTAGCTAGCTGAGAAAATTAGTTTGTGTAGAAAATGTTATTCTGTAATGATCCTGGATAGATGAGGGTTGTTTACTTGCAGATGTATTTTAAGGAAATAAAGAAGTTTAAGTGGTTCTTCAGAATGCCTTGCAATTCAATCTGGTAGAAATTTTTTAAATTTGTGTGTTTAAAAAATATGTACGTATTGTTCACTATGTGCCTGGAACTAAGCTAGACTTTAGGAATAGAGTGTGAAGAACCCAGGCACGACCCTTGCCCCGATGGAGTTTACGTCCACCTCCCTAGGTGGACAGCGGGTGCAATCATTACATTACAATTAAATGTTAGGGAGGAGATGATGATAACCAGAAATCGTGCAGTTTTATTCCAGTTCTTTTCCCTGCTACTCCCCATTTTTCTACCTCTCCTAGGATAATTTATCAGAGAACCTCAGCCTTTAAGTGTTTTGCTTCAATCCTCTTAATGAAGTTGTTTAATACAGGACAAGCCATGGGGATCATTGACAGTAAGCGGATTGGCCGACAGGCAAAAGCAGGTCGATGTTTACATTGATGTACAGAACACTTTAACAGAGGTTGTGTTCGGCAGGCTAAGCTAGGTGAACATCTTTTTAATAACAGCATCATAATAACAAGCTTAGAAGAGATATTTGTATACTTTACAAGTGGTGTCAATCATTGCATTTAATTTTACTTTCCTTTGTACCTAAAGCAGATGCTCAGAGCAGAGAAGGGTAGGCGCTGTTATTTTTGCAGTACAAAATTAATATTAATGTTTGCAGGAGATGTATACAGTAAAGAATGACAACATTAATTAGGAACTCGTTTTAAAATTGCCTTTTGATAAGATAAAGGAAAATACCATTTGGAAGATCGTGTGAATTACTCCCTATCTCTTTTAGGCCAAGTAACACATTCTGTGACACTTTTTGTTGTTGTTGTTAGGTGGACAGAGCACAGATAAAAGACAGCCATAGTGATAAGAGCCTACTTCACAGCTGACTGAAGCAGGTGTTAGAAATGCAGATGAGGTGTATTGACTAAAGACTGTACAAATTTGAAGTGAAAGTGCCACTGGTCTGCATGCAGCGCTCTGCACATATGAAGTTTCAGGGAGTTAAATTATTCATTCTATTGTGTGAACTAGTTCAGGAGTTCAGGGAAAGGTGTCTTTTGCATTTAAACTGCTTCTTCCCCTTCTTCCTCTTATCTGTACTTGACAAGCAAAACGAACTTCGTTTTGTAAGTTTTATTCCAGCAAGTGAATGACTTACATCTCTGTATGAAAAAAAAAAATGCATCTAGGAACAGATAACTCACAGGTTTAAGTGACACTATAAAGCAGTAGAAACTAGAAATGATTTTTCTTCCTCACTCTTGTTAATGATGAAAGTCACTAAAGACAAATAAATGTGAAGGTAGCTGTCTGATCACCATCATCACCAACCTCTTCAGGAAATATTTCTGAAGGGCCTGCATGTGCATTATTTTGTGCTGGGTAAGATTTTAAAAAATAAGCCTTTCCTTCTATAATCTTATAATTAAGAATTCTAATTTTTTTAAAGGTAATACTGAGATTTTTCAAAACATTTCATATGTAATTTTATTTTTTTGAAGATTTTATTTATTTATTTTTAGAGAGAGGGGAACGGAGGGAGAAAGAGAGGGAGAGAAACATCTCACACACACCCCATTGGAGACCTGGCCCATAAACCAGGAACGTGCCCTGACTGGGAATCGAACCAGTGACTCTGATTCGCAGGCCAGCACTCAATCCACTGAGACACACCAGCCAGAGCTCATATGTAATTTTAAAGTAGAGTTACATTTTAAGGGACTTGTCCCAATTCTTGGAATTATTTCTACTTTTATTTTGGTTCATTTTGCTTTCTGGCCTCAAGGGCTGGCTGACCTTGCTACAGGGCACTGCGCTAGTGCCTGCAGGTTGGCACTATAATCAAAAGAAACACCTGCTTTCATGGACTTGGACCATCAGTTCAGGATACCCAAAGAGGTTTTACGTATGTCCAGGAGGAAAACATAAACACCTAACCCTCATTTTATGGTGAAGAAGTTATGAACAAGATTCAGCCATTCATTTAATATATTTACTTGCTTACTTACTATTTACTTTGTGGGGATTCAAAGTTTTGGAACTGCTGAAATTTTGCCTTAGTCTTTGTGAATGTGTAGGTTTCCACTATCTTTCCTTTAGCTCCTAAGACAAAGGGCTTCAGCCTCCAACGGACCTCGATTAGAATGCTGTTTACATCCATCCTGATAAGTGGTGTGACTCTGGCAGCTCAGTCAACATCTTTTGGTTCAAATTCTTGAAGTGTAAAATGAGGATAGTAATAATAACTACTCCTGGGGATTGTTGTAAGGTTAAATATGAAACAGGGGGCCCGGTAGGCTGTCACCCTGAAGTGTCCTTGTGCCCCTTTGGAGGCATTGCTTCCACCACCCTCCCAGCACCTGGCAACTGCTTTTTCTGCCCCAATAATTTTGACTTTTCCAGAACACTGCATACATTGAATTGTACATTATGTAGTGCTTTGAAATGGGCAAATGTGGCTTTTTTGTCCATGTACCATTTTTAAACACCATTGTTTTTCTATTTGGGAACAAAAATGTTATTACATTTATTTTTTGAAAGAGATTTCCAAAATTCCATTTTTGAAGTGTGCTTTTCATTTATTCGGAAACTCTGGTTGATGTTTCATTTCATACCTATACGCGGGTTGAGAGCACTTAAATATTCCCAAGTCTTTGCCTGTACATACCCACTTAAAAGTTCTTCTCTCTACGCATATATTTCTAAAAAATTATTAAATTATCTCTCAGAATTTATGAAAATATATTTTCTCCCAAGCTTTCAGTTGAAGGATTTTTCGTTTCTTAATTTTTTAAAAAATAACCTAACCCAAGCCCAGTGTTCTGGAATGAATTGTTTTCCCATCCCAAAGTTCTAGGCTCAAGTCCTAATCCCTGGTATGACTGTATTTGGAGATGGGGTCTTTAAGGAGGTAATTAAGGTTAAATGAGGTCGTGAGGGTGGGGCCCTGATCCTATAGGACTGGTGTCCTTCTGTGGGGGGAAGAGATACAGTCGGCGGCGGGGGGGGGGGCTTTGTACCCAGAGGAAAGACCGTGTGAGGATACAGCGAGAAGACAGCTCTCTGCAACCCCAGGAGGGAGGCTGCTGCAGAAACAGACCATACTGCCCAATTGATCTTGGCCTTCTAGTCTCCAAAATGTAGGAAATAAATTTCTGTTGTTCAATCCACCCAGGCTGTGACATTTTGTTATGCCACCTTGAGTGGACTAATTCACCCAAAACGTAAGAATTTGTCATGTCTATAGGAATTTCCACACAGCTGCAGAATTACACAGTACCGCCATAGTATATTAAAATTTCTAGAGGACATCCGGCCAAGATGGAGGTGTAGGTAGACATGCTGTGCCTCCTCGCACAACCAAAAGATGGACAACAACAATTTAAAAACCAGAACTGACAGAAAATCGAACTTTATGAAAGTCCGACAACCAAAGAGTTAAAGACATGTTCATCTAGACCGATAAGCAGGGCAGAGAGCGTTTGCGTGGCCAGATGGTGGTTTGTGGAGTGGGGCATGCAATGCTGCAGCTGGCCGTGGGGGTGGGGGAGCCCAGCTGGCAGATGAGGACCCAGTGGGACCGAGGCAGGTGGAGCGGACAGTCCCAAATTCACACGCAGATAAACTGGGAGAAAAAGCTAGGGAGCAGAGCAGACCTCGAAGTCCAGTGCTCCAGCTCGGGGAAATAAAGCCTCAAACCACTGACTGAAAACACCTGTGGGGGTTGAGGCAGCAGCAGGAGGAACTCCTGGCCTCACAGGAGAGTTTGTTGGAGAGACCCACAGGGTCCTAGGACAAGCCTGCTGTGTGGGGATCAGCACAGAAGGACCCAATTTTCCTGCGGGTAGCCGGGGAAGTGACTGAAAGCCATCAGAGAGTGGAGCAAGCACCATTGTTCTCTCAGGCCAGGCCCCCACAGACAGTGTCACAGCACAACAATGTGGGTTACCCCACCCTAGTGAACACCTAAGGCTCCGCCTCTTATACGTAACTGGCATGCCGAGAAAAAAAATGGCCCAAAGGAAAGAGCAGATCAAAACTCCAGAAAAAAATACAACTAAGCCACAAAGAGATAGCCAACCTATCAGATGCACAGTTCAAAACACTGGTAATCAGGATGCTCACAGAATTGATTGAATTTGATTGCAAATTAGATGAAAAAGTTAAGAATATGCTAAATGAAATGAGGGGAAATGTGCAGGGAACCAATAGGAATGGGAAGGAAACTGGGACTCAAATCAACAGTGTGGACCAGAAGGAAGAAAAAACATTCAACCAGAAAAGAATGAAGAAACAAGAATTCAAAAAAATGAGAGGGTAGGAACCTACAGGACATCTTTAAACATTCCAACATCTGAATTATAGGGGTGCCAGAAGGAGAAGAGGAAGACCAAGGGGTTGAAAATTTATTTGAACAAATAATGAAAGAGAACTTCCCCAATTTGGCCAAGGAAATAGACTTCCAGGAAGTCCAGGAAGCTCAGAGTCCCAAAGAAGTTGGACCCAAAGAGGAACACACTAAGGCACATCATAATTACATTACCCAAGATTAAAAATAAGGAGAGAATCTTAGAAACAGCAAGAGAAAAGGGGACAGTTACCCACAAAGGTGTTCCCATAAGACTGTCAGCTGATTTCTCAAAAGAGACTTTACAGGCAAGAAGGGACTGGAAAGAAGTTTACCAAGTCATGAAAGGCAAGGACCTACATCCAAGATTACTCTATCCAGCAAAACTTTCATTTAGAATGGAAGGGCAGATAAAGTGTTTCTGAGATAAGGTCAAGTTCAAGGAGTTCATCATCACCCAGCCTTTATTATATGAAATGTTAAAGGGATTTATATAAGACATGGAGGGTTATTGACAGGGGAGTGGGAAGGGGAGAGAGGGGGAAAAGGTACAGAGAATAAGTAGCATAAATGGTAGGTAAAAAACAGACAGGGGGAGGTTAAGAATAGAATAGGAAATGTAGAAGCCAAAGAACTTATGTGTATGACCCATGGACAAGAACTAAACAGGAGGAAATTTGGGGTGGGGGGTGCGGGGCAGAGGGGAATAAAGGGGGGGAAATGGGACAAGTGTAATGGCTTAAACAATAAAATATATTTTAAACTTCTAGAACACTTTGAGTTCTGAGCTATGAAGCACGCAATAGAAATTAATAGTATTAAAGCTGGGATCACCCTAGTAATAAGTCTCAAAGCAGTAAAGCCATTAAGAGATAATAAGGCATTAGATAAGCTGGGAGGATCAAGAGGGCTGGTATTCCTATAAAGCTGAGATCTATAGGATGCTTCAGGAAAAACATTGACTTAAAAATCTTTCATTCAGTAGTGTGCATCAGTCAACTTTAAGCAATAGAGACGTTTTTAATTCCCATTGATAAGAAGATGGGAAGTAGACAGTTGCTGATCTTGGTTCTGATGTTCCACGATGCAGCCAAGTCCAAGGCTCTTTCTGCTCCACTTCACTGCCGGTCTTTTTTTATATATATGGTATTTTTATATTGTTTTTTAATGAGAACTTTATTTAAAAATAGTATATGGTCTTTATTTTTAAAATGGAATCGATGGCCCAGCTGGTGTAGCTCAGTGGATTGAGCGCGGGCTGGGAACCAGAGGGTCCCGGTTCGATTCCCAGCTGGGGCACATGCCTGGGTTGCGGGCCAGGTCCCCAGTGGGGGCCATGTGAGAGGCAACGATACATTGCTCTTTCTCTCTCCCTTCTCCTCTCTCTGAAAATAAATAAATAAATAAATCTTTAAAATGGAATTGAAACAGAAAGTTACAAAGAAGAAAGTAAAAAACACATCTCACCACTGAGAATCACCATTTTCAATGTTTTGCTGTATCCTTCCAGATTTCCTTTTCTTGTATATGTGTAATTTTAAAAAAAATACGTATAACTTTATTATACTCTTTCCATTACTACTTAGTCCCTTTATACCCGTTGCCCCCAGCAATCACCACACTGTTATCCATGTACATGAGTTTTTTATACAGTATTTTTAGACCAGGTTTAATTCTTTCTTATTTTTTAGACAATGATTAAATTTGCATAGACTCTGAAGTTTTTGTTTTTACAATTAATACAAGGTTGTTTTTATTTCCTTCCCCCCCAATTTTTTTATTGTTCTTCAAGGACAGTTGTCTCTATTTTTCCTCCCCCACCCCACCCCAGCCATGCCCACCTCCCACTCTTGATTCCACCCCGACTTTGACTTTGTTCATGTCCTTTATACATGTTCCTTATATCCTCATGGTACGTTGCCTCGTGGTAATAGCATGGCTGCTGTGGCTTTAGGCAGCGTGTCCTTGTTCAAGGTAGGCTGGAAGGGGGAAGGCATTACTAGAAAGCTTTCCTCTCAATAAGTAAGAACAAGAATTCCCAAGAGGCTCTCAGCGGACTTGCTCTGATATTTTATCGGCTGGAACTCAATCCCAGGGTTACTACTAGCTGTAAAGAAAGGAGAGTCGAGTAGGCTCTGAAAGGCTACATATCAAAGGGAACAGGCTTAGGTTTAGAACCATGCTTCTTCCTTTCTTCCTGTGGCTCGGATAGGAAATGCTAACAATTGCTGTGCATCCTGGGTATAAATAGAATGCTCCTGCTGCTCCAGGCCCTGCCCGCAGGGCTCTGGGGGGCTCAATGTCTTGGCTTTCTATGGTACATGTGAGACTCACGTTCCTTGGAAATGACTAGTTTAGACTGATCAGGAGTCATAGCATGGATGGGACACATTGTTGCCCCAAAGAAAACAGGGTTCTCTTAGCATATGAGAAAATGAGAATGGCTGATAGGTAGGCAATGAACAGAATCTAGTGCAGTAGCTGTTTAATGAATTGTATTTGATCTTGAAATATATTGTATTTGGATTTGAATAAATTCTCAGAAGTCACTTTCCCCCCCTTTAATAAAATGAAACTATTATATACCATAAAAGAGGCTTAGAAATGAAGAGTTGGTTTCCTCTTCCAGGTACACTTTCACTCTCACTTGTGGCAGTCTGGCTCTGGCTATGCTGAGTTGTCTGGTAGTTTGTAAAGGGAAGAAGGAGTGGCAGGAACTGATCCATCACCAGAATGAACCGGTTTATATACGAGAGAACAGAAATGCATAGTAAGCTCATAAGGAAGTATCCTAGAAGTCAGGCATTGAGCAGATCGGTGGTAGTTTGGCCTTTTATATGTCAGATTGTCAAGAGTCTGGCATCCAGGATAGGGTCAGGATGCTCTCTGGGAGTTGTCCGTAGCAGAGAGTGAAGATCAGGTGGGAGCTTCAGCAGCAGCGAGTTTTAGGGACTGACAAGGCTTTTACTCTGCAAAGCATCATGAAGGGCTTGCAGATGGTGATGTGAAATTATAACCTTTCCATACTCCACAGTAAACAGATGGCGTGTCTAAGGTAGAAACAGGAGATTTACTCATACATTAGGTATTTCATGAGTCTTAAAAACAAAATTTCTTCTAGAGCAATAGTCCTTCAGTCTGGAGGTTTAGAATCCTAGTAAGTTTTGAAAAATTATATTTAAAATTTATTTTGTAATTTTGGATGGATTTTTATAGAGAGAAAGTCCAGAGTTTCCATCTAATTTTTAAAAATTAAGTTTGAGGACAGAGAGTCTGTTGAATGCTTAAATAACTCAGATGTGAAGCAGTTTTCCAGGCATCAGTAGAGTTATTTTAAGAGAACCTCCGCTTCTAATTGTTCTATGACCTGACAATCTGTTTAAGCAGTGATTTTCCTTTGCTGTATAAGGTGCTTTACAGTGTGTGCAGTCTATATCATAATTGGCTTTATGGAAAAGATAGGCTTTTCTTCAAAATATTCATTAGTCTCAAGTCCACAAAATTCAGTTTTCCTATTGAGGGAGATTAAATATACAGTATGGGATGATGAAAATTATGCCTTGTCTTTGTAAGTGATATTGCAAAAGAGCCGTAACATTCTTATTCTGCCTCCGAGATTATATAGAACTAAAGGTTAAGTAGTATAATAGTCAACTGCTTAACATTTACAAGCCCACCCAAAATTTGAATACTCAAGGTATTTGGGTATTTACCTAGTTAAACTTTTAATCATAGCAAAATAGTGATAGATAGATAGATAGATAGATAGATAGATAGATAGATAGATAGATAGATATAGGTAGATCAAAAGAACTATTTTTCTCTATTACAAAACAATTCTCAGTTCTTCATTGCCTTCCGAGTTACTCCTTTCCTTTAGACGTGTGTGTTTATATAACTGTCCCCCTGTGGATGAAGCTGACGGCATTTTTCAAATTGATTTTCTATCTGTAATATCCCAACCAGATCTCAAACCTCATCAAAGCCCTTTTCATCATTGCTCTGACTTCATTATTTATGGCAGCATCTCCAAATTTAGTTTTCTCAGTAAATTTCATTATTGTGGTTACCAATTCATTATAAAATGATCAGAGGAGTAGGAGGGAGGGGAGAGGAACTGACACATGGGGACAAAGTGAAAGATTAGGCCTCTTTGGCCTGGAAAGTAGGAATCTATCAAATCACAAATGGTGTGGGTAAGGGAAGCATCCACTGAGGTGGCAGATCTGGAAACAGAAAAACGAAAGGGCAGTCTTGAAACTCTCTTGAAAAATAAGAAGTGGAGCTACTTAATCAGGAAAGAAAAGTAATTTTTTTAAGTTTTGGGTGAATTTATTTCAAGACCACAGGACAAGAGCTGTGTCCCTGGCCTTTTGTTCAGATTTGGCCTCCCTCCTGTATCCAAGCCTCACCTTTATTCCTGTAATTAAGTCATCCATCATCATCTAGACAAACCAAGTCAGACGGTGATCATAATTCAGAGAGAGGATGGCTTGGAGCACAGAGGGATGCAAGGATTGCCAGAGCACTGAGGGTTTCTAGGGGACCAGTAGCCAGTGTGAAGTCAGGAGAGTGGGACACAGTAGGTCTTTCCAACCTGGAAGCAATTACCGTGTGCTGTTGGAGTAGCTCATGCTCTCTAAGAAAAACACTGGCCATGGCCGAATGACTGTCTGATGCTCCTTTCTGACTCCTTACTCAGCAGGCAAATTGTCACTGTTCCAACTCTCGGGGTCATTCAGGGCTTACAATTTCTTTCCTCTCATTGATAGCTTCATTTTTTTCTTTGCCCTATTAGTATTTGGGGTGCTTTTCTTATTGCTACCCTTCTTTACACTTTTATAAGTATATAGTCTCTAAATGTCAACATACATGTTATACAATCTTTATTACATATTAGTTCATTTCTATTTCTTTTGTCTCCTTCTCCTCCTTCCTCCTCTTCTTTCCTCTTCTCCTCCTCCTCCTTCTTCTTCGTCTTCTTCTTCTTCATGTTCTTCTTTTTCTTTACATATCTGCAAAGCCAGACCCACACACATTTTATGTGTGTGGAGATTGGGAGCTCTATCGACAGTCTGTCCATTCATCTGTTTGTTATTACCTGTGAGCTACAATAAGTCCAGTCGGACCCAAAGCTTAGCCCACTTTTTTTTGGTTCCCTGGAACAAAAAAACTTGTGGAAAAATTCCCCAAGTCTAGGATTAGGGTTCTGCCCCATTAGGAAGAGCTCAAGTGCTGAAATTTTGAGCCCATATCTTTAATTCTATTGCAATAAATGTTTTAATAAGTGTTTACTGTGTCAGTGACTCAATAAGTAATGGAAGATCCTGCTTTCTGTCCCAGATGTTTGTAATAAAGCCTATAGGGTTGAATGTGAACCTCTAATCCAGCCACCCAGCACTCTACATAGAACTTGACTCTGCTCTTAACAAGGTCGCCAGTGACCTTTGACTCTTGCTGAAGCCAGTGGTGGATTCTCTGTCCTAGTCTCACATAGACACTGAGCAGTCTTAAGCATAATTGGTTCCTCCCTCCATGAAACATGTTTTGCTCTTCATTTCCACAATGTCTCCTTCTCCTGGGGTTTCTGTCTACTTCACCAACTGCTCCTTCTCAGTTTCCTGTGTGGGTTCTCTGCTCAACTTCTAAATGGTAGAGTGTCTCAGGGCCGGGTCATGGGAGCTGGTCTTTTCTCTGTCCACAATAATTCTCTAGAAAAGTTGATCCAAGTCAGTGGTCTTATGTAGCATCAAAATATGTCTGCTACTAATTAATATCTTGAATTCTAACTTCTCCCCCAAATGCCTGACTCATATATCAAAATGCCCACTTGCTGTCTCCTCTTGGGTCTCTAGAGGCATCATCAAGCTCACCATGTGCAAAACAGAATTCTCAATCCCCTCCACCCTCAAACTGCTTGTCCCTCAGTCTTTCTCAGTTCAGTGAATGGCTCTGCTTATTGTTTGAATTTAAGGGTGTTTCTTGATTTATCTTTCCACCGTCTCCCCTCCCCGTATCTAGCTCATGGTCAAAATCTTTTGGATCTACCTTAAAAATGTATCTTGAGTTTACCAACTTCTCTTCATCTTCCCTGTCACTACCCAAATCCGAGATGCCATCTACTCCTGACTGTTATGACACAATCATTCCCAACTGGTTCCCTGCTTCTCTGATCCCCCTAAAATTCTAACTTCACCCATCAGCTAAGGTTATCTTTTTAGAATATATACCTCACATTGTACCATACTTTCTCTCCTTTCCTGCTTTCACACCTCTTGTGTCTTTTGTTGCCCTTAAGATAAAATTCTAGATTCTCTATCCCAACCAGTAAGTTCCAGTTATCTAGCCCTGCCTCCCGCCTTGGGCCCATGTAACACCAGACCCCACACTCAGCACCGTTCAGCAACACAGATACACCAAGCCCGTTTTTACCTCAGGGCCTTTGCATGAGCCATCGCCTCTTTCTGGAACATTCTTTCCTCGGGTGTTCATTGGATCAGCTGCTTGTCGCTCAGATGTCAGCTCAAATGGCACTGACTCAGTGGCCTTTCTTGGGCATGCACCCCACCCCCCCAACCCAGTACTACTACATCAACCTGTTTTATTTTACCTAAAGCCCATTGTCATTATCAGTATCTTTATCAAATCATTATCAAATATCTTGTTCATTTATCTATTGTGTCAGTACCCACTAGAATGTAAGCTCTGAGAGAGCAGGGTCCTTGTACCTTTTTCATTCCAGTATCCCTGCGGCTTACCTAGAGCCTGGCACCTGGCATGTGCTCAATGGCTGTAGAATAAATGAGCCATTTTCCAGGACTTGGCAGACCAAAAGGCCTGGGGGTTTGTGAGTCTGATCAGGTAGTGGTCTGTGATACGCATTCACGTGCAAGCTTGTACTCTCTGTCTTGGCTGTTCTTTCTGTTCTTTTCTCCTTCTTCAGGACAGACTTGGCTTTTGTTTCCATCTCTAAACAGCCTTTACAAAGCCGCATTCCCTCCTTCTTGGCTTTTTACATCACCCAGGGATTGTTTTGTGAAGTAGAGTAACGCCAGCATGCTGCGGCCTGTAAAGCTGTTTCTTATTATATCAGATTGAAGGACTTCCTGATCACGGGTCCAGGGCTTGTCCGCTTACACCAAATGTTCCAACACTCATCTTAGACCACTTCTCCAGGAGGTTCCGGTCCTCCTGATCTTCATTCATCTTCTCTGACCTCTTCTGCGATGAATCTTTTTGGTACTTCTTCTCTTATTGTATCTATATGGATGACTGGATCTTTAACCGGAAAGATAACCACATGTTTAAGGTTTAGCAGATGCTGCATATTCAGTGTGCGTCTGTGTATAACTGTGTATAACTATTACCATTTTCACATGGTTTTTCTTTATATCCTAATTGATGTTTCATTGCCAAAACAAATATCAAATTGTAGGATTTATATAAAGAAATGTTTCTATTTTTTTCAGTACAGAATAGAATCTATTTTTAATTGGGAGAGTCCAGCAGAAAAGGGGTTCTGCTCATTCACCAGCATTCGCTCGTGCATACGCATATTCATATACTTCCAGACGCCTCTGTGTTCTGCTCACGCGATGTTGCAGAAAACACCAGTGCTCCGTGGAGAGCGCTGTGGGCATTTGTGCCATCATATCCGTCTGCACCGCCTGAAGAGCTGACTGCGCTTTACAAATCCACCTCCTAAACCCTGGTCCCCAGAGTCTCTGCCCAAAACAAATAACTTCTTTTGTTATTGCTTTATCCTGGTGTTTTTTTTTTTTTTTTCCCTGCTTTAGTTTCTACTCTTGTATTGTTAAATCAGACTCCGGAGGATTCCTGAAGGTGTTTCCTCTGTTCTCCTGTTTTGAAGCTACCTCCGACCTACTGTTTATACAACGACTGCATCCGTGGGCTTCCTGCTGCAATCTTTCGTTTGCTCTTGAACAACCCACAGACTTGTATTTCAGCACCGCTTTGGCATGAGTGGGCTGGCCTTCCTGAGGGACTTCTGTTGCATAGTCTCACTCTGAGACCTGAAGTCCAGGAGTAGTTTTTTGAGAAGCCCCATTAAGTGTGAAGGAAAGGTCAAGGTAATTGCTGAAGATCCTAGGCTGCTGAGAAAATTCTTCCTGGTGGCAACCCAAACATAGCCATGGCTTTGTCCAGCTACCGGTTGTGGTCCCATAGCTACAGCAGTCAAGTTCCCTGGGATTAATTGTACATGTTTTTGGAGTTCTGTTTCAAAAACAGACCTATCTTCTCCTGAAATTCCTGGGTGACTTTGGTGTTGCTTGTAGTTGTTAAGTTAGAAGTAGGTCCCAGATGTCTGAAAATTTTTCTGACATTATTTTAGTTGACAAACAGCATGTAAGTAGCTTTGTTTTTAAGTGAGTATTATTCAGTCTACATTAAACCATCTTTTAGTTCTTACATCAGTCTTAACTTTATTAAAGTCAAAAGTAATGTTTAGGGAGGGTAAAAATCATAAATATGATTCATAAATACTTAAAAAAACAATAGCAGAGCTCCTAGTTGAATAGAAATCTCACTTAGAATTGTAGTTTATCTTTGAAAGAAAAACTTCTGGGATTGAGAGTAAACCAGTTTTAGAAAAGAAATCAAATATTGTGGAATTTGAAAATCTAATTTGGCATATATTAGATTAATGTCCTGTAAAACCCTAAAGTCTGAATTCAGTTTACAGAGTGTTTGACTTAATTCTCTTGTTGCTTTTCCTCTTTTTCTTCTTGTTATTTATGTTTAAATCTTGGTGACTTTGCTTTTTATAGGTTTAAACATTTAGGACTGAATTTCTAAAGGGACAGGTCCCTCCCTGCTTTTTTCAGTGAACTTTTGAGGAGGTAGTGCACAGGAATTTGTGTGTATGTGCAGAATGCATATGTACATAATCCCGCCGTTTCACTAATGTACATATTTTTTGCTTGCAAATAAGTAGTGATTTTAAAATTTGTTGCATAAAGAGCAAGGTTGATAAAGACCTTTTCATATATTCATATCTTAATATGTTTGTATTTTTTAAAACTATGCTGCAGCTGATTGAACTAAATTTGATTTTGACTTACGCCACACAACTGTAATTCCTTCAAACACATATCAATGTGCAGTATATTTAAGATGATGTCAGCAACAATTCTTTCTTTATTTAGAGTAATGTAATCTACAACTATCAACCCTTTCTACTTTCATGAGTTTTTGACTTTCCTACCATAATGCATGAAATAATAGGTTTTATTTAAAGCTTTTGGTAAAACATCCATCACTGGGAGGGAACATTTTTATTTAAATATGCTCCTTCTATTGAAGTAAGCTTTTCTGCTACTATCTGTGTGTGTTTCAATATTGTAAGCCCTTTGAATTAGTTTAGTTTAATTGGTTACCTCTTTTTGAAACATTAGCGTAATGATCCCCCTTTGTGGTCAAGAACTGGACAAAGCAGGATGATTAAACTGGGGAACAAACTAGCCAATGATATCACTCTAGTTTCCTTATCAATTTTCTTTAGGCAGACATGAATAAGCAACTTGTTGGATAGTTGATCTGGGTTGAGAAAAGAAGAAATAAATTAATATTGATAGGATATGGAGGGAAAAAACTCCGTGGGTTGACCTACAATGAGAACCATCCACAATGCACAGCAAAGAGAAACACATTTGATCAGTGATTCACATTCAAGAGCCAACGTGGCTTACTTATACAGACACATCTTAATCATTTTTATGATTGGTAAGTTCTATAATAGTCCTAACTGAGCAGAGAAAAACAAATGACGTACATGGTTATCTTAAAGTACAGGCTGGGCTGGGGACCTCAGGAGAGAAACAATACATTGAAATATTGAATAACCAAAGTAGTAATACTCCTCTAGCAAGATATTCACTCTGTGCAATGTAAATACGCTTGTTTTGTTTTTCACTTGTTATTACATTTTAGTACTAAAGAGTGTGTCCGATGCTAGTATATGTTAGGAGCACATATATATTAGTCCCTGGCTCTACTCCGCTCACTGCCAGCCTTGTGTATTTATTCGTGAAGTGAATTGTTCTATTATGAGCATCCATTATAAAAAATGCTGGGGTGAGAGGCAGAATTTAATCAGATGAAGAACCTGCCCTGAATGAGTTTCCACTTTAAAAGGGAGGCATGTACATATGAATATATTAAATACAAGTTAGTTTGTGCTTCCGCAGGGAAGCATGTAACAGAGAGGCAGCTGACATGGCAACACGGAGCAAGAGCGAGGTGACTTAGCAGGGACATGGAAATGACAGCGAAGATGTTGCTCGCAGGCTCCCGTTTAACATTTCTGATGCCGAGCGTCCATGTGTGTCTGGCAGGTCAGGGGTTTTGAACAAGGTACTCATTTAATACTCTCATGAATAAGAATATGGAAGAATCTGATCCCATGGATAAGAAAAGAGACTTAGAAGGAAGATTTCTTTGCATCTTCCCCAGGTCTTCCACATTTCCACTTGTTCATGTGCTTCATATTTACTGAGTGTACACACGGTGGACTCTGCAAGCTCTCTAAATAGACATTTTGCTAAAGATAAGGCCACAGACTTTTGTCTTGGTGTCCTCACATAAATGCTGATCTTGAAGAATTGGCCTTTGTAGTGTGTGACTTAAAGTATGATATTCGCACTCCTTGAAAACTTGCCAAGGCAAGCCCCACCCCCACCGCGCCTTTGGCCGTGTCAATACTCATTTACAACTCCATGTGGAAAGGTAGAAAGGGGGACTGAAACAAGACCTATTTATTTTGTTCTTGAGTTGCAGAACAAAAGATCTAATGAAGTAGGACATTGAAATAAAGACTTAAATAAGGTTTTCACTTATGTTATAACCACGGACTATAAGAATTTAAAATTTAGGCCTGACCTTGACCAATCCCAGAGTCAGTGGAATTGGCCTTACTTATTAGGTTTAAGATAATTTAACAATCATTTGATTAGATTTCCCAACATAATACACAGTAATATTGCCCGTTTAGATGCAAGAATTAGACCCATCTTCCATGAGTCTTTGAAACAATTTTTCCTTAATTATACATAATTTTCAATGTGTTTATACTTTGAAATTGGAGTCGAGAGCTATCAAGCCTACTCTGAATGCTGGAGAGAGCTGAATTTTCAAAAAGCGCCCTGAGTAAATTGCCCGTGCTGATGGGTTTCAGTATAGAGTTAGCTGTACACACTATGTTGCTTTTCCCTAAAGACAGGCTTCCTACATTTCCTGTTCAGATTATATTTTCTATTGACTCAACTGGACTTCATGCAGTAGTTTATAACAAGTTATGCTTATTTCACCTTTCCAAATCCAGCACTTGAAGCCAATAGGTAGCAACATATCGTGAGCATTTTTAGTTCGCCTTTTTCTTTGTGTTAAAAATGCCTCGGTGTGTCATACTCTCATTCATTCAGCGTTGGTCCGCCTTTGTTCCCATCACCACCGCAGTACCTCAGTGAACGAGGTGGACACGCTTTCTGCGTTTATGGAGGTTACATTCTAGTGCAGAAGGCAAATATCAAGCAACTGATTACGTGGTGCTAACCAAAGAGTATAGGGAGTGGAGAGAATGCATCCGGGTATCATCTCAGTGAGTTCCTGTTCCATCATTTACAAGCTTTGTGGTCTTACATATATTTCTTAATCTTTCTGGGACTTGTTTTCATATCTTTAAATGGAGATTAGAGCACTAACTTTATGGGTCTGGTGTGAAACAACGAAAAAAATGCATGTACAAAGTTGGGCACAGTGCCTAACTCATAGTATTATTTAGTAATTATTATATATTAGTTTTTTTGTAGGGGTGGGGGTGGAGAGTCAGGGAAGGCTTCTCTGAGCAATTGACTTACAAGCTGAGATCTGAAACGTGGTAGAAATTTGCTAAGTGGAGACATCTTATAGGAGGGAACACCGTGTTCAAAGGCCCTAAGGCAGAATTACTCACGGTGGTGCCTGGAGCTCGGCAAACGAAGGGGAGGATGGCTTTCGAGGAGGCTGAGGCAGTCTCGCAGGGTCTCACGGGCCTTGTTAAGGAGGATTTAGGGCTTTCTTCTTTATTCTAAGGGCAAAAGGAAGAATTTCCACAAGGGAATGACAGAATTAGGTTTGAGTTTTACAAAGATTGTCCTGGCTTTACTATTGAGAAGGATTCAAAGTCTTTCATCAAGAATGAGTGTCTGGCTGCCCTGGCTGGTATAGCTCAGTGGATTGAGCACGGCCTGGGAACTACAGGGTCCCAGTTCGATTCCCAGTCAGGGCACATGCCTGGGTTGCTGGCCAGGTCCCCAGTGAGGGCCATGTGAGAGGCAACCATACGTTGCTCTTTCTCTCAGAAAATAAATAGAATCTTAAAAAAAAAAAAAGAATGAGGGTCTGGCTTGTCTCTAAAGGGGGCTCTTGGGGAAAATATTGGGGAATATTTTTGCTAATATCACCTTCTTGGGTGTTGGTCCCTAGAAAAGCAGTCAGTGACATAACTGACATCGTCAATTCCCAGTTCTTCAATGATCTGGGGATCATAAGTATATGAGTGAGTGTGTGTGTCTGTACGTACAACTGTGCACGTATACACAAATATATAAACACACTGTGCATGTATTTGTGTGTATGTACTTGTGTACACACACCTATAAATATCCGCACGTATATATGCATATACACATACGTACACACACTCACATTCTGTCTCCCAATAGTGAGAGAGCTCAGCAAGTTTTTCTCTCCTATTTTCTGCCTCTGACCATTCAATATTAGTGTTTTCTGACCATTCAATATTACTTATGGCATATATGATTAAGAGATGAGGGAGAGAAAATAGATTTACTGGTGCCTTTAATCTGTAAGGTATAATGACATATCAAGATGATTACTCTTCATGCGAGACTGGAAATCTATTGTGCTATGCATAAGGATTTTATAACATAGATTCCAAAATTTCAGAAATTGTAGAGACAGAAGAGAATCCTGTGTTGTCCTTGTCGTGATGAATGCAGCAGTTACGTGTATATACAAGGATAGATCATACTGAGCATCTCCCAAGCCCCGTTTGCAGACACGTCATATCTCTACTACAATAAAAATTCCCACAAGATTTTGAATTATTAATGTCTTGGAATCTGCGGGATTCAGCAGATATATTTGGAGTTATGGATGGCAGCAAACTTTCTTTCTTCTATTTCCGAGACACATATGAAATAGGGAGTCCCTCAAATAACCATAGTTAGTGTTTAGGCTAATTTTGTAGGGGCCGGTAGGCTTTTGCCGTAATGTGTGTAAATAGGGTTTTTCTCTCTCACAGCAGAGTGCCTGGTAGGTGGAGGGAGAGTGAATTGGCACTAATACATGAGCCCTTGCAGCCTTCTCGGTGCAGTTCGCCCTGTGAAGGCAGGATCCTCTGATTACACTCATCACCTCCCGAGAGCTTTTGACCTTCACGAGAGAGGACTTCATCTGCCTCCTGTGTAGCTTGGTCCTTCACAACTGACCAGCTACTGAATGAAGTCCAGCTCCATGGCCCCTGATATTTGAGTGGAGTGGGAACTGAGGGGCTCAGGTACACTTTATTTCTCAACTCAAATTAGGTCAAAGAGTTCAACAGTTCTGTTTGCTTTTAGCAGTGTTTTTACTCTATGCTTTTTTTGTCCTTGGTGATGGTCACACAGGCTGTTTTTCTTTTTGGTAACAAGAATAACCCATAGTCCAGACCGCTCTTTTCAGAGACATTGATTTGCAGCATCACAAATGGATACCCGACATTGTTTTCCTCTTAACACGTTTGCAGTGTTTGGACTTGGTCAAGGGGGAGCAACATTTAAAAGCTCTGGCATACTTTAATAATAAAATATACTTTATTAATAAAGGTTAAAAAAAGAGAGACTTTCTAATCATTGTATCAAGGGCATGAGTTTATGTGGTCTACACGTCCTTTAATGAGAAAAGCATAGATTTTCTTTGAGTTAAGTTGGCATGTCACGCCTGTGTCATCATTGTGTAAACAGTTAGAAATTTCAGTGACACAACACATCAACATTTAACTAGCAGGATGATCGCGCCCTTTCTAGCTTCACTGTCTCTCCCTCTGTTTATGATAAAATAGATCAAGCTTTGTTTATTCTTATGTTTTTTTTTCCTTTCAAGTTGCCCTGAGCATCAGTGTCTCCTGAAGCTGCCCTTGCTTTCATATTCTGTCTTTACAACTCATTATTTTCATTTTGAATTTTCTGTCTTTGTGTGTGCTAAATCCAAAGTTAGAATTTAAAACAAAAAGTACTTGCAATGCAGGCAATTTTAAACTCAGTAAATTTCAATAACTCACAAGTAATATAACTAGTAAGGTAGGAAATAGTTCATATTTTCTTCACTCCTACCCAAAACTGTCCCGGTTCTAGGATTCTGATTTAAGTGACTGTCTTTTACGTATTCTGTATCTTTTCCCTGCAAGTCCCCAATGTCTAGTGTACTTTAAGTCCTTAATAACTATTAGCTTTAGGAGAACTACAACCGGTAATTGAAACCATAAAACACTGAAATTGCCTTTGCCAATTTCAGTACAGTTTCTAGTGAACGGTTATGTTTATAACCAAAAATCCCATTTTCAGTCATGTACTCATTTATTCAGTCAATGAACACACACATTTGTAGATCGATTCTTCTGGGGAAAGTATAAAATATGAGAAACAATAATCCTTCAAAATAGCAGAGTCTAGGATGTCTTCAACAAATTTCACTACTAACAGAGTACAACTTGCCCTTGCTGGCGCGGCTCAGTCGGTTGAAGTATCATTCCATAAGGGTAGACCGAAGGTGTGTGGGTTTGATTCCCAGTCAGGGCACACACCCATGTTGCTGGTTCAATCCACTGTCAAGGTGCTTAGGAGAGGGCAACCAGTTGATGTGTCTCATATAGATGTTTCTCTCTCTCTCTCTCTCTCTCTCTCTCTCTCTCTTTCTCAAAGCCATGAAAAAATGTCCTCAGGTGAGGATTAAAAAAAATATATTGCAACTCAGAGACACTTTAGTAAGGTCATGTACTATTGCACTTTCATTTTCATAACCCCTAAAGAATATGTTTTGAGTTCCCATAGGTTGCATTCAGCTAACATTTATTGCATTTATTAAGGTAGGTAACCGTGCTAAGTGCTTTCACATCCATTATCTGGCAAGGTCTCACAGCTGCCTGTGGAGGAATGGTCACCTGCATATCATAGCTGAGGACAGTGAGGATCACAGATACTAAGGCAGTAATTTCCCAGGGTCCCAGAGCTAGGAGGCTAAACCACCAACCCACCAGGCCTCCTAATTTCAAATCTGGAGTTTGCATGTACACAACAGCCCCCACCACTGCCCCCCCCTCATTATATCAGAATCTGATTCCCCGGCCTTGACCATAAAGACACCGAGATTGGACCATGGAGACTGAAGGTCTTTCAGGGGTGGCGGGGGGAGGATGATTGAGCTACTACTTATCTTGGCACTGCACTCTGCTTTTAAAGGAGTTAATGGCCTCATTAAGAGTATATGTTCAAAACTAAAACACAGCAGCGGTTTGGGAGAACATTTATATAATTCAGGGAAATGAACTTTGATTACAATTATTCTATGCACTAACTTTTTTTTCTGTTTTCATTTAAGAGCAAAGCCTATCAGTGACTTAGGTGTCAGACTTTAAGGGAACCGAAATGATAGCTCAATTACTTCAGGTTCCACCATCCTGATCAGCCAGCAAGGCTGTGCCTGGCCCACAACTCTCAGCCCTGTGAGAGCCAGGAGCCAGACCCTGTTCCATAACAAAGGCCCTGACACTGTGCTCCCGGCCTGAGCTTTTCCCAAGGCAATGCAGAGCATTTAACGGAGAGTTCACAGGTTCCCATCTGAGGGATCTGGGTGGAATTGCCAGTTATAAAAGCAGAACTAAAATGACCTAGCCCATCACCAGAGCCCCTAAAAGAAAAAGGCCCTTAATTTTGCATGTGTCTCACATATAAATAACTGCAGTGCCAGGAGGAAAGCATTAGTGGTATAAAAACAGGCACAGACCACAGGAGGAGAATGAAGAAGGGGAGGCTTCCCGATGTAAAGGACATCTGAGTGGGGGCCCTGAAGTATAGGTAAGATTTGTGTACGTGGAACACAGCAGAGGCATATTCCAAGGAAAGGAAACAGTAAATGCACAGTCCACGAAGTGGTGAAAAATCATGCTAGAGAAAGACCTCGAAGAGTCAGCACAGCAGGCAGCATTAAGAGGCTGGAGTATTGAGATGAGAAGTGGCTCGGCATCCTGAAGTTTGCAAGTAAGGGAGTGTTTGGAGGGTGGAGGGCAGAAGGCGTGGTGGCAAAGTCTTAATTGGTAATTAGTGCATCTAGGTGAAGGATGTATGGGTGGTCATTTCACTATTCTTGGCAACTTTTCTAATGGTTTGAATTTTTTTTTTAAGTTGAGGGGGAAATAAAAATATATAAGAATCTCTTATAATCAACAAACAAAGGACAATTACCTAGTTTAAAAAATAGGGAAAACATATGACTGGAAATGCTAAAAAATATAAGAATAATCAATACGTAAATAAATATATGTTCAGTCGATTAGGAGTCAGAGAATTTAATTTCAGTCAATGGGAGAATACACATAAACTCCTTAGAACCCGCCCGGCCCCTGACACTGCTCCCTCAGCATTCGCTACTGCTACCGTGCTGTCGTCCTCAGTGACATCGGTGCCATCGTGACTCACAAGGAACGCAGGTTCTGGAGCCGGACTGGGATCGGATCTCAGTGACGTTAGCAGTCAGCTGTCATACTTTCTGAGCCTCAGGTTTCTCAGCTATGCAGAGGGACAGTAACAGAACCCATCTTGTAAGGAGTTGAGAGGAATAGATTTTTTTTTTTATATTCAAAGCACTTAGAGCCGTATCTGTATGAAAATAATCATTTGCAAGCATTTACTGTGATTGTTACAGAACCACTCAGACTCTTACAGGCTTGAGCCAGTTAATCTTGTCTAGTTGCTTCCCATTCCCCTCTGGGCGACTGGACTCAAGACTGCAAGTGCACTCTAAAGCGGTCACTGAGCCAGTCGAGACTGCTCACTTGCACTGGAGATGCAGGCGCCAAGCACAGCAGGTGAGGGACGGAGGGAGCAGTCCCTGGTTCCAGAGGTCTGCGTGCAAAAAGAGAACTCGAGGGCCATGCAAAGGGGCGGGGGTGCCCAGGGGGACCTCAGCAGGCACCAGGGAAACTTTTATTAATATTTATTAGATTTGATCCTCCTCTTTTCCTCCCCCCAACACTGATATAATTTTGTCTTGAGATAGCTTGGGTTCGTAATAGAGGAGAGTTTCATAAGTCAAGACTGAGTTTCGCATTTTTCTCATGTACAAAAATAGCAAGATTATTAAAGTGAAAGTGAGGACATAAGGTGACAATCATAAGAAATTTGAAATAAATGATATAATTTTAAGCACATCTGGAATACATTTCATCTCTTGGTTTTGAAATGTTTTTTTCTGGAAGGAGACATTGCTGTATATTAAAAATGGCTCCATACTTAGGGCTGCTTGGTTCCATTGAGAACCTCTTTTTCCAGCCCTTTATAAAGTAGCTTTATTATTTGGTTTTCAATATGTCGTATTAATTCCTGAAATATTGAGCTCCCTGCCATTCACATTTAACTGAGCACAATTGAAAGTCAATTTTTAAAAATATAGATCTCACCATTTAGTATTATGCAGCCTATGACTCTGCTTCAGTAAGTTCCCTCATTGAGAGCCTACCATGGGTTAGCCCTCGACTCCCCACTAAATTTATGGAGCTGAAAATAGCCCCTGTGCTCCCCCTCCCATACCCACCCTTGGGAGTTTCCAGGCTGTTGGGTGAACCAGTCATGAGAACAAGCAATTGCTGCAGGATGTAAGTGCTGTGATGGCCTAACCCCAGTGAGTGCACAGAGGAGGGGTGGCTGGCCAGAAATAGACCCTACACACAGGGCCTGGGCAAGTTCAGTTCCTCTACAGGAGCATGAACAATGCCGGAGTGCCCAAGATGACTAGAAACCTTTATCCACTCCCAGGTGTTATCTCACGCTAACGCTGCAATTGGAGGATGGATGCCGTCTCCATATCGCGATAACAGAACGCAGACTACTTAGATTTTTGGCAGAGGTAAAAACATAACCTTGGCAACAAAGCCTTTTGTTGTGTTAGAATTTTATATCATCCCATGAACTTAGAGAGATCGAATGCCTTCTGTGACGCGAGGCATTATTTTTCTATGTAGTCTTCTGTAAGCTATTGATACCATACATGCTTCTAAAAGAGTCATTAGTGTCTCCTTTTGCAGATTTTAGACTCTAGGGCTAAGCAGTCTTCTTATGGCACGTGGAGAGCAGGCAGAGAAAAGGGTGTAAGTGCTGTCTAGGTGATTGATACTCCAGGCGTCTGTCTCAGGGGCTAGCTTCTGGAAAGGGCCGTGCAAGGCTAGTTTTAAGAACAATTGCCTAGGGCTGAGTGTGTGGTAGAAACAGAACTTGCTCCTTTGGGGGGAGGGGAAAGAAGGCCTCTTATCCCGGAAGACTAATGCCTTCTCTTTGTCTGACACAGGAGTGGCATTGACGGAGTACAGGGTGGATGATCGCAAATCTCACTTGTCTCCAGTGAAGATTTTTCTTCAGCAGGGTGGAGGGATTCAGATTGTGAAGTCTATTTGGGATGAGTTATCTGCAATCTCTCCCTCTCCCTGGAGAGAATGGGAATGACTAATTGAAGCATCCCCTAACAGTAATTGAGACAGATTGAAAGGGGAAATGAGTGATTAACCTTGAGCCTCCTCCTGATGGCTGTGCATGGTGATGTTCGAGGAGGTTTCTGGGGGTGCCTCAGGATCACGTTTCCACAGAAGTCCCCATCACTCCTATAATTACGTTTCAGAGAAATATGTTTCCGCCCCAACTTTAATTTCAGACACTTGTTGCTCTGTTTTACATCATGTCATCAATGAAGGCTCATTATTGATGGCTGAAAACTGGAGACAGATTTGCTCAGAGTCTCATAAAAACTTCAGCTTTTGGGCCTTTCACTTGCATGGGCCTCTTCTAAGACCATGGAACTAATTTTGCATATTCCTTTCTTAAAGAAGAGCCCCCAAATTGTATAGGCTTCAGGTCTCACAAAACCTGGATCTGTCTTTGCCAATAAAATTTCAGTTTGTGTAAATGGGTGATCTGCCATAGGTTGAAAAGTTCTCCAAAATGAAGGTCAGCATTTCTTCACTCCTCAGGGATTCTGGAACTGTTTAAATTTAATAAATGCTTAGATCTATATCTGCTTCCTCCAAGTTATCTAGTTTTTTTAAATTCTGGGAAGTGAGATGAGCAAATCACTAACTAATTACATGTTTTTGTGAGTACAGTGATTATTTTCTAAATATAGTGTCAGTAATGTTAAAAATAGAAAAAAGTGTGTGATATAATAATGTAACAGTATACAAATATATATTTGTGTACTGGTGCAATAATCATTAAAAATGAATGAAGTGGGTTAGTTTTAAAAAGACCCTCAGATTTCCTGTATTCTGGGTTGTGATGAAATCCAACTTTGGACCTTCGGCACTGCCTAACTTAGCGCCCCATCCTTAGTAGGTAGTCAAAATGTCTTTTATTTGTTGAATCGAATTGCTTTCAAACTAAAAAGAAATGCCAGCAGAACCTGTCTAGTTTGAAACAAAATAAAACATAACTTTAGTCCTATAGTGGTTTGCATATTGATAGCAAGTAACTTTTACGCAGCAAAACTCTCTGCTTTCCGAGAAATGACATAATCATTCTTTGGCAAGTAGAGGAACATAGGTAACATCACAATCCCGGCTGATCAGTATAACTAGGTTAGTGAGTACGTGGTTCACTCCGGTCTTCCATATGCCTTGCCTGAAAATTCACATGTGCTTGAAAGACCTGGGGGCTTTTTTCTTACTTTTTATTATTGCTGTGGATTTTGTTTTCCTGTGATTTCGATAGGGTTGTAAGATTGACCTGGAGGAACTATAGCCGATGTAGTGTATATGGGTTTAGGCAAAGTTTTATTTGATCAGTTATGTGTTTGTATCTGAAACTTATATCCTTGGAATAGTTTTCTTCCCAGTGAGTATCAACTTTTGCTCCAATTGCTTTGTAAGACACAGGAAGTTAGCTCTCTCTTCCTAACCCACCCATTTTCTTGTATGCACACATACAACACATACACATAGGTAGTTATCTGGCCAGCAGATATTTGTGTAGTATGAGTCACTGAATGAACTCTGAACTGAATAATTCTTCAAGCAATCAGAGATTTTCCATCTCTCCACTGGGAGTAACATCTCTGATTGAATACTCACTGGTGGGATGGTCTGGAAATACTCAGCCAAAGAGTAGTCTCTTACTCCCATGCTCCTTGGAGGGAATAAAAACTATTGAAGGGAATACATTGATTTTGAACAAAGAACTTAATTGCTACTATCGAAATTTTAAATTTTTTTCTTATGACTAAGGATTTCTCAATATTGGGGTTTTCATTTCTGAAGATGCTTATTCATCACTTTTCTGATCTTCTCAGCTGTTCAAGCAGTTTCACAGGCAGTTAAATGAAATAAAGTATTTGTTTCATTTTAGACCAGCTGTCCTAGTTTTGAATATACATTTATTCTATCAGCAACAGCAATTGCAATATTTAGGTAACCAGTAACTTTTTCATTGGAGGTCATGTTTCCCAATGCCTTGTGTTGATAATCTTGTTGAAGCTCCCAATAAATCTGCATCAATAAAAGATGCTGTATTCATTGATTAAAGCATGTAGCTGAAGCTGCAAGTACACGTGTTAAAGTAAAGATTGTCACTTCTGATACGAGTAAGGGATAAGTAATTGTTGAGAACGCCAAAGCCATCTGTGTAACAGAGACTATTTGGAGCTGTTGGACTGGCATCTATCTGAACAAACAGGATCCTAATGCTATTGGGAGCTAGAAGGTGGAATGAAAGTAATTTGGGCAGCTTCCTAAGTCTGCAGTTCTGTTAGGTCAGTTCAGACACTCTCCACAGGAAGCGGACATTGAGGTCAAAAGTTGGGTCAAAGCCTTTTAATTGTGAGCCTCCATGATGCCTCCGGGCTAGGGTCAGTAACCCGAAAGGCTCTGTTTGTGGGCCGAGAAAGGGTATATTATGGGGGCTCAGGTGGCCTACTAGACTGTTCTAATACTCAATTGTAAGAAGCAGATTATCTGTTTTGCAGATTATCTGATCTTCTATCATCAGCCTTCCCGTTGGGCTTTCAGTTGCTGAGCACAGGACTAAAAGTGGAGTGTGGGAAGTTAGGCACAGTGGGCTCTGTGCACAGTCCCATTGCAAAGCCACGTGTACATCAATCAACAGGCACTGCTTTGTTAAACGACTTCAGGCTTATTTGGTTTGGCATTTTCTCAATCTTAATCTGTATTCTCTAGAGTTGCTTAAACCCCATTTATTTTATTCTTATCTCCTGGAAATCCTTAGACTAGAAAAAACAGATCGTGAAAAATGGAATTACTAAAACACCTTTTCCTTTTCCATGTTCTCTATAACGTAGGTATAGCATTACAATGTAATTTAATTTCTTCTCTGGAAATTCATGAAGTCATCCCAGCCTAGGCTGTCTGTGCTGCCCTGGCCATCTTTCTCGATTGTGCCCCTCAAGGCAGCTGTGGTTCAGTCAAAAGAAAGATTGGTTTATCTCTGAGAGTCACAGTTTCCGTGGATTAGGAAATCAAACAGGATTGTGAATTATATTTCTATCAAAGGTCAGAAAATTATCATCATGCTCCCATGTTTTTTGAAACAAAGAGAAAAATGGACAGACAGAAGGAGGGAGTGAGGGAGAAAACTAACACAAATTATATTTGCCAGAAATAAATTATTATAATCTTCTCTATGGTCAGGCAGGTAGTGTCTGTGCTATATTGTTGATTAGGCTTTGCGTGCCCTTCTTTGCTCTAAGAAAGCTTCCCGACATGCTTAGAAGCAAAATGGCAGACTCTTAAATCCTGATCTTCATTCTCATACGCAGAGTACAGCTCCCAGAGCTAGCCTTTTCCCCTGAAACACACAGCCTTTAGTCCTTGCACAGACGCTCTAAGAAAAGCGAGAACATTGATTAATAACAGTGAACAAGTATTTATATTATTTCAACAACCCCTTCACCTCTCCTTTTAAAAATTAGCTTTGATGTCTTGGTTTGTATTCATAGCATGCTTACTTACTTACTTACTTACTTACAGTATACTGAAGTAGTACACTTACTTCAATACATACCTATGAATTTTGAATTTTGCCTGCAGTTTTAAAATCTTTTCTTATTCAACAGTTATTCATTTCATACCAACTGTGTGCTAGGCACTGTTCTAGGAACTTGGCATAAAATAACAAATTAAGAAAACAATCTTAGACCTCTGTCCTCATGGAGTGGACATGTTAATGGGAAGAGACAGACAATAAAAAATAAAATAAATAAGTAAATTACACAGTTCATTTAAAAAAAAAAAAAGGTAAGTGCTAAGGAAAAAGAAAATAAAACCGTGAGTTAGATAAGTTAAAGGGGGCCAGAAGTGCTGGGGCAGGGTGGGGAGGTTGCCATTTAAGCAGGTGACCAGCCTGGCCTGGTTTGGGAGGAGCAAAAGCTTGAGAGCCACAGAGGGTTCAGTCGTGAAGATTTCTGGAGAAGAACATCCCAGGCAAAGGGGACAGCCAGTGCAAATTCACTAAGGTGACAGCATCCTGCCACACATTCAATGGCCTTGTTCATATAAACTGAAACTAGAATGCTTTTCCTAAGATCAGCCTTTCATTCTCAAGCTCCTGCCTGTCCTGTTTGTTTTTGAAATAGCAATATTAGAAGCGGATGGTTTCTCTCATTGTATCTGTGTTTCCAGAAATGACAGTGTACTATTTTCCAACATGCAAGACGTTCTTTAAAAATGTCTCGCATCTTCTGAGAAGTAGAAGTCATAGTACTTGTTAAATACTATATCAAAATAATTTTATGTATTGAGACAAATATAGTTCTCTTTGCAATTTAAGTGAGCATGTCTTACTTTTCATAATAGCTACACCTGGAGTGGCTGTGTTGTCATAAGATGGACGGGAAAACATGTGTTGAGCTCCTATTATGTGACAGGCAACGTACTAGGTCCTTTATAAATGTTCTCTCATATAATCTCGATAATACTTCTTTGAAGTAAGTGTTATTATTGTCCCCATTTTGTGTAGGGTTCAGAGAAATTATATAATTTACCCAAAGACTCAAAATAGAAAACGCAGAATCCAGATCTAAATCCAGGTCCGTTAGAATTCAAGGCCAATGAATAGCACTGCAGTTTGCCTGTTTTCCAGGACGAAACTCATGATACTGTTTGCTTCATGTATTTCCCTCACTTCTCATCCTGCCGGTTCTGTAACTGAGTATCTGTCAAGGTTACTCCCGTTGCTCCACCTCCGCCACCAGGGTCCTAGTTCAGCATCATCTCGCCTAGCCCTGCTGCCTCTTGGCTTCCAGTCTGAGCATCACTTCTCAGTCCTGGCTGTTTATTCCAATAACTTAGATGGTTTTTGAAAAAATCGCTGTTGTGTGGGCCCCACTCTAAACTGATTAAATCAGGACCTTGGTGTAGGGGAGTTTAGACATTGATACTTTCTTTTTTTTAAGTTCCTGGGTGATTTTAATATGTATTCAGGGTTGAGAGCTACTGCATTAGACCCTTTATAATGTATAGTTTACTGTTAAAATTCCTGAGTAGCTCCTCCTTCCTCTCAGGACAAAACCCAAACTTTTAGTGCATTGTTTGGCCTGGACCCTGGGCTTACCTTGCCTGGCCTCATATCTTGCCTGGCCCTGAATTTATTCATAAATCACACAAATTTGTTTTCACATGATAACTTCAGGGATGTAGATGCACTGGGAAACTCTAAATGACTTTCATAAACAATTACTTTGGGAAGCAGTTAGGGCTGTGATGTGGCTGATTGGCATTATTTATTGCAGACCCGCTGACAGAGCAAACAGACTGGCACATCGCGTTTCCGTCTTCCCGTTGAAACCAGGGTGGGTGCCTTGGTTTTCTCGTTTCATAATTTGCACTGCTAAATGCTACTGAGATGGAGCAAGTAATGGCGAACAACTCATTTGGCAGCGTCATGATATTTAGTCTGAGAATAAAATTTTTTTTAAAAAGTTAACTTGCCTCGCTCTCATTCCTTGCTCTTTTACATCATCATCTTCGCAGAATGCTTCAGTAACCAATTAAGAAAGAAGTTAGAATCTTATTAACGCCTTCTTGAAATGAATCAGTGTTTTTGTAAGATTAAAAATAGAAAGGAAGCTAGTGCTTCTACGAATGTGTTTCTGTCAGATAAGCTAGATGTAACTTTGTTCAGTGGGCAGCAAAAGCAAAACATTGACCTGGCCTCTGAACACACTGCAGCGAAAGTCTCCAGATTCGGCTGCTCATCAGAATCACCAAGGGAGGTTTTTGAAAAATGAAGCGTTCTCGGCTCCACCTTAAGTTTATTGAATAAGAATCTCTAGGTCTAGACCCAAGAACCTCTGTTTTGTATCAGGTCCCCAGAGGATTCTGATGCACAGCCAGGATGAGGAACCACTGAACCAGAGTAGATTTGGCAATGGGAAGAAGTAACCCATCCGCCCATTTGAGGTAAAATACTGCTTTAAGAGTACTAAGCAATCAGTTTTGCCTGGGAGTCAAAAGGCAGAATGAGCAACACCACTCTGATAATCTGCCCCTCTTCTCATTGTCCTGATGGTTGAGCCCGCCCCAATCACACTTCAGCTGTCACCAATGATGGGGGTCTAATAATAACAGCCCTGGCAAAGGAGCAATAACAAGTACGAGGCCCATTGAATTCTGAGTCACCCTATGACTTAGGTGTTGTTGTTATGTGGGCAAAGCCTGAGGGAAGTGGAGAGCTGAACAGGCAAGTTACTTACCCCAAATCACCCCCAGTAAGCAACATGCCCCCCGCCGACCCTATAGCTTAACCTCAGCTCTGCTGCCTCTAAATGGACATGTGATTTTTTTTAACTGTGTACCTTGCACTACTCCATTTTTTCTTCGAGATGCTCCTTTTACTAAGGACCCCCTATTTCCTGACTTCTCTGTTGAAATCCTACTTGTTCTACAAAGCCCAGTCTCAACTTCGCTCTTTCTTTGGCCCTTTCTCTTGTCATCTTCCCCACCTTTACACCAAATGGATTGTTCTTGACTTTGTATACAAGGAGAAAAGGAAACTAGTATTTATTAACTGTCTCCCAAGGGCACTATGTTAGAAAATTATGTTTATGTTCGATGGAGTGGAATGTAGTTCAAGAATATGGGCACCACCTCCAAAAACCACCAACATGCGTAGGAAGACAGATTTGAACCCCGGTCTAGCCCCCACACTCTTCGTGCCACACACAACGTGTTGTTCATGTCATATCACAGCACAGGCCACACTGTCATATAATGAACTGAGAATTCCCAGAGGACAAGCATGTTACGTCCATCTTTGAGACCGTAGTTCCAGAAAAAGTGCTGTGTGTATAATATGTGTTCTGGAAAGTATCTGACAAATGGATTTTGAAGTTCTTCCAATAAAGCATATCTGGGGAATTTTTAAGGTGCTAAGCATAAAAGTTGGCAAATGTGCTTAATTTTACTTTCTCCTTCTTCGAAGTATGCAGATTACTTCACTAGCCATCAGGAACATGCCAAATTAATCTCTTAGGGGAGTTTCTAGGTCCTATTTCTCTGGCCATGCTGTGATTTAGTGGCTTTATTTGCCTTATAATTTCCCTATTTTTGAAGTAACCACTGGAAAAAATACCTAAAGACAAGAGAAAGGAAGAAGAAAGCATGAGAAGTAAGAAGAATGGTTTAAAACATTTTTTATTTACAAAGCCAAGTTTTTTCCATGAAAGGTACCTCTGATCCCGAAGGGGAGAGGAGATAAGAATGGGAAAGGTTGAATGTTGAAATTTGAAATTTGTTTCTCATGCTCGAGGACTCTGTGTTCTTCTTCTCCTTATGCCCTGCAGTTGTAACACAGAAACAGACAGTTCCGACTTGACCTTAAGTGCCTCGCCAGTCTGCTCAGGGCCTCCCTTTAGGAATATAAGCCGACACCACCTTGCCTGGGCTTCTTTCAATCAATAACATGGTGGGGTATACATGATACGGATAGGCAGACTGATAAGAAATAAAAGCATATCTGTTGGTATAAATGGAGCGATAAATGGACTGGTTTCTATCCAAGGACTTTGAAGGGGAAATCAAGGAGGGAAAAGAATGCCCAAATGTGAATGTGTAGCAAATTAATTTTTTTTCTAAGGGATGGCATCCCTTTCCTTACTATGTTCAGAAGAAAATGGTCACGTTGTCCTATGCCTAAAAGAACTGTTTGACTGAGATTCTTGGACCAAGTCTGTTGGAAGTGTGCCTTTTGTGACGATAAATCTACAGTAGCAAAATTGTGTTAATTTGACTGACTGGAAATATTAGCCACGTTATATCAAATAACTGCCAGAAATAATTCTCTACCATGCCCTGTGACTTTATTTTAATTGATTTTTTTTTTACTTTCAGCTCTGTGATTTGTGTTTATTCTGATACACATTTATTAAATGCAGGAGGAAAATTGTTTTGCAAGCTATTTTCAGTGTTTTAATCTTGTTCAAATTGGCGGGTTAACTATTTTGCTTCAGAATTCCAGCCTCTTCTCGTTTCAGACTTGACGCTGCTGAGGCGGCTCCCGGGCCCACTAATGGCACTGCTGTCGACGTCAGCAGTCTATACAATTAAGCCGTGTGCTTAGCAGTATCATTTGGTGCTTCAAACAGATTTGATAGTCAAAATGGAATATGATTGATTGCTGTGAGATACGTTAATATTGGGGTTCCTGAGCTGTGTTACAGCATAAATCATTCGCGTAGTATCAAAGATAATGCCTCAAACATTACTCATTCTGTGTCCTCTCGGTAATCGGGCCTGAGGAATAAGCCTCATCTGTGTGCGGCAGAGCCCTCCTATTACATGAATCACAAAGTGAATGGTCCTAAAGCATCGTGTTTGGCAGGAGAATTTACTTGTCAATATGACTAGCCAAGGTATATTCAAAAGAGGATAACCTCATTTTCTTTATTAGCTTTCTTCTATGTACCTTGATATCTGATGTTTATCTGTAAAGCTGATTTTTAAAAAATTTTTAAACTCTATTTGTTTAAAAAAACTAATAATGATAATTTAGTTAACCAGCAGTTTTTTAATGCTTGCTAAGTGCCAGGAACTATACTGTGCACTTAGCATGTGTGAGTTTCTTTACTTCTCACGGCAGCGCTAACGTACAGTGATGCAGTGGTTGTCTCTGTTCTACGAGGAAGCGAGGCCCAGCAAGGTTGGGTAACTTGCCTGCGGTCACACAATTAAGTGATAGAGAGGATCTGAGTCCAGGATGTCTGGGCCCAGGGTCCGTGCTCTCACTGACAGACCGTGCCTGCTGGAGGAATATGCATGTGAGCGATGTAGTCCCTGCCCAAGGTGGCTTGGTTTCTCATTTCTGTGATCCAATCTTGCTTCCAAAACTTGGGTAAAGTCTTACAAAAGGCAGACTACTAAGTAGCAGAGTAAGCGCCTCCTGATAGATGCTGCAGGTTTACAAGAAAAGACCCAGGATAGTATATGCTGGGCAGCTTTCAAAGTAACTTAAAACTGAGATTCCTAGGAAAAGCTTAAAATTCTAAAACACCAAGGTTAATTCCGGAAGTAAGTTCACAGACTAGAGTATCTTTATTTTTGCATTTGATTCTACGTACTGGTGGCTGTTCTCTCTTATTAATTCTAATTTACTCCCAGAGTATTTTGAATATTCATATTTTGGGGGAATCTTTCTATTTGTAGATCTCTTGCCTGTGTCATAAATTGAATTTACATTTTGTAAAAATGTTACACAATACCAATTTAATATCTAGTGGGCATAATTACTCAAGAAGGAAAGGAAGGGGCACAAATTGTGTTCTTTGATGGTCTTTTAAGTCTTCCTCCTTTAGGCTGGACAAAACGATCCTCTTCATCCTCTGTTAGTCCAGTCAGTGCAGGGTCCCTACGTATGTAAAAATAGTAACTTGCTAATTTGATGTCAAAGCCAAGACAGAATTAATTTCACATCACTGGTTGTCAACAGCTTTGGAGACTTTGGCAGTTCTGGTTAAGTACAGTGCCCTGTAACAGTACCAGCGATAGAACATTTGCACTGTTAAGCCTTCAAACTCCTCGTCAGCTGTCAGCACATGGGCACTTTCCAGAGCCACAGTGGCTCCGCTGCACACTGCCTGCAGCTTGCCAGAAGCTCACCTTTTACTAAAAGGGTTGATCTCTCTTCTCTGGCCCTTGTCCTCGTTCAGTGTTAACACCTGCTCAAAGTCTGCCTTTTATTCTGAACGGTACACAGGCGTGTGTCGTCTCTGAAGGCATTGTGATGTTGAGGCAGGGGCTCCAAAGAGACGCTGGGCATCAGGGAATAATTAATTAGAAAGCGGTCTGACAGTGTTAATTGTGAGCCACAATATAATGAACGCCGAAACAGAACCTTGTGGGTGCTCCCAAATATTGGGTAAAGATTTTAATACTGAACAGTAGTGTGAGTATACTGAGGTGGAATTTAAAGGGTTGTTTTTTTCTTTTTTTTTAACTGTGATAGATTTTTAATTGGCTTTTGTCACTTGCCACGGTTCTTTGATTGAAGGCTCATTTGTTATTGGCTATGTATTGTTTTGTTGCTTGTTTTGTTTTTAATGTTTGTCTGCCTGAAGCCACTTTGGGGATATTTATTTATGAGACACAATGGGCAGCGGAGGGTGGATAAAACAGTCTAAAGAACAAGAGGGTGCAGATAAGCACAGATGTGGGGTGAAGCAGTGAATTCTTAGCCAGCTACCACCCCCATAGCACAATGAGCCAGAAAGTACCATTCACAGAGGCTCTGGCAATTTGATCATCAATGATTCTTTTCAAGTCATGTTGCAAAAAAGAGCTCCCAGATTTCATCACATGGCTAAGATTACAAATCATTTTAAATAAAAGTGGCCTTCAGTGTCTCTGTTGAAAAGGATTGCATAAACTATCAGAGTTTTCTGGACCTACGCTGGTATATTAGTAACTAACTACATGTAGCTCATTGAATTTAAATTTAAATTAATTAGAAAATTAAATAAAATTTAAAATGTAGGTCCTTAGCCACATTTCAAAAGCTTAATAGCTCCATGTGACTCGTGGCTATTGTGTTGGACAGTGCCCATTGTGGGCCATCTCCCTAGTTACAGAAAGTTCTGTTGGGCAGCGTTGCACTGGACAGCAACAGGAAAAGGCAGCGGTCCATTGGGTTTCTCATTGCACAGCCAACAAGTCACAAAATATTTTGCCAATATCTTTTTAAACTAATATTATTGACTGCCTACTAAAAGTCAGGCATTTCGTGAGTGCTATTGGAACAGTAATAATTGAGATAGAATTCCCTACCCCCCACAGAATTTGCATCTGGTGGAGAAGACCATTAAACATGTATTAAAATAAAATGTGATGGAGGCTATTATAGGAGAAGATAGGGAGGTATGGGAGTACATGGTAAAGACCTGAACCCGTTCTGGGGGCCTCAAGATTGCTGATGCCTGAAAGGTGTGGTGTCAGCTAGGGGAAGGGGTGTGAGGAGTAGAGAGTAGGAAAAAATGTTCCAGGCAGAGGGAGCAGTGCAGAGAAAACCTGGTTCATTTAATGAACTCCTAGGGAAGTGGGGTGAGTGATCTGATCAGATTTATAGGCTCTTCTTTCCTTCCTCAATGAGCTTGGCCAAGTTACTTTTCCTCTTTAAGCTTCAATGACCCCATAGAAAAAGAAAGAGAAATATAGTCCCACCCTCCTAAGGTTGTTGTAAATATTAAATGAGATCATGATTGTAAAGTACCAAGCACTGAGGAAGTGCTGTGAAAACTCATCAGTCATTAAGAGGGGCCCGCTTCATTGCGCGTGGAGAGTGGGTTGGAGCAGGGTTTCACTAGAGGTGTGGAGACTGATTGGGGGGCTGGTACGGTGCTGATTCAATGGGAAACCAACAATGGCCTAGAGGAGTGACAGTGGGAATGTGGAGAAGCAAATTCGTATCGGAACGTTACTTGAAATGTAGAATAGAGTCCTCAGTGAGTATCGTTGTAGCAGTGAGGAGAGGGATTAAGGATGTTCCTAGCTTTGGACCATTGGGTGGGTACAGGGAGACTGGTTCGAAATCCAAATCCAACCTTGTAAAGTTATGGAAAATCATTTATGGGTATGGATAAGCTGTTGCTAGGTAGTGGGCAAGTGGGCTAGAGCTACTTCTTTTTTTTTTTTTTTTAAGATTTTATTTATTTATTTTTAGACAGAAGGGGAGGGAGAGAGAAAGAGGGAAAGAGACATCAATGTGTGGTTGCCTCTCACACACCCCCTACTGGGGACCTGGCCTGCAACCCAGGCATGTGTCCAGACTGATAATTGAAACAGTGACCCTTTGGTTCACAGGCCGGCACTCAATCCACTAAGCCACACCAGCCAGGGCAGAAACGCTTCTAAATTCCTGCCCAGTATCTTTTCAGTACATCACATAAACTCCAATAGCAAATACCATTTCTAAGAAAATCAAATTATAAGAGAAGCACATCTCTATGTGGATTGCTCTAGGGCACTTGATATATATTCAATGATGGAAAGTCTTCTGATTCTGTATCACTATGTCATCTCTATAATAAACTCAGCTAATAAATCAGGAGTGTCTCATACACTCACCAGGAGGATTGTCCATTAAAACAGAAGACATGATATACTTCTCAAATGAATCTTCCCAGTCAAGCCAAGTATAACGGACTTATTAAATGAGCTGGGCACACTCTATCCAGTGCAAGCAGAGAGCAATACTGCTGTCACCCGTTAGCACCCTTTCACACTCACTCTGTGAAATCTTTCTTTCCTTTGTGGGTGAAATTTCAGGAGGAACCCATAGTTCTTCTGCTCCCTTTCATGTCTTAAAAAGTTCAGTCCACCAGAAAAAAGTACAAGAGAATATCTTCCTAAGTCACAAAAACATAACTATATGTGAAAGTATTGATCAATTGGGCTTCTTTAAAATTAAAACATCTGTTCAACAGAAGCCAACATTAGGAGAGTAAAAGGCAGGCTATGGAGTCAGGGAAGATATTTAGAATACACATAATGTTTGTTACGTAGCCAACAAAAGACATGTACTCAAACTATGTAAATAGCTTATACAAATAAAAAATATGGAGGTGACAGAATTAAAAATGGGCAAAGATTTAAATGAAAGATTTCATGAAAGATGATATGCAAATCTTCAATACACATATGAAAAAAGACTCAACATCATTAGTGATCATGAAAATGCAAATTAAAGCCACAATGCAATACCACCACACATGCCTCAGAATGGCTAAAGTTTTTAGAGATTGTCAATATCAAGTATTGGTGCAGATGTGTAGTAACTGAAATTCTCATGCATTGTCAGTGGGAATGGAAAATGGTTCAAGTACTTTGGGAAACTGTTAGGCAATACTTACTAATGCTAAACATATGTCTGAACTGACTTAGCAATTCCACTCTCAGATGTTTGTCCACCAGAAGACATGTTTAGGAAGATTTATAGCAACTTTTTTAATAAGCCAAAATGGAAAACATTCAAATGTCCATCATAAAGAGAATGGATAATTAGGTTGTGATGTAGTCATGCAATAGAACGTGAAACATGAATGGAAGGGATGAGCTATCCTCCACCCAAAAACATAATTGATGCTCATAGACCTAATATTGAGCAAATGAAGCCAGACACAAATGAGTTCATGTTTATGAGTGAAATGTACATGAAGTTCAAGATAAGAAGAATCAACCCATGGTGATGACTTTGGCAGGGTGGGTATCAACTGGAGGAAACATGAGGGATCCTTCCAGATTAAGAGAAATGTTTTATATTTGGATCTGTGTGGTGGTTACCCAGGTGTGTTTGTATATGTATATATGCATATACACACGCATATAAGATGTATATAAAACTTATGCTCTTTGTTATACTTCTATAAACAAGGAAAATTTTAGTCTAGTCTAACGGCAAACTTCAGTCTTATGCAACTGAAAGCTTTCCCCCTGTTTTGCACTCCCCCGGGCAACTCATGATCAGTAGTGTGTGCAGTAGGGAAGGGCAACTTGATAGGTTTGTTTTCATGCTTGGTGCACCTCCTCTCCCGTTCTTGAGCCACTGCTGTGGTCTCCTCTAGGATCAGGCACACTGTGGAGATGGGCAAGGGCTGATGTGTCTCAGGCAGTAATCTGGCTTCGAAGCCCGCCAGTGTGCCAAATCTGCTAAGAGAAGCTAGCATTTTCTCTTGTGGGAGTGCTTCTGTGGGGTCGTTTTCCATTACTTTTAGAGAGAAAGGAAGGGAGAGAAACATCAATGTGAGAGGGGAGCATCGATTTGTTGCTCCTGTGCATGCCCAGACCGGGGATCATACGTGCCAAGGCCAAGGATTGAACCTGCAATCTAGGCACGTGCCCTGACTAGGAATCAAACCCGCAACCTTTTGGTTACGTGATGACACTCCAACCATCTGAACCACAGTGCCAGGGCCTTCTGTGTGTTTTTTTTTTAAATTAACGTATTGGGCTGATATTGGTTAGTAAGATTATATAGGTTTCAAGTGTACATTTCTATGACATATCATCTGTGTATTGCATTGTGTGCCCACCTCCCAAAGTCACATCCTCTTCCGGCACCATACCTGTGAGTCTTTCACTGACTCTGCTTCACTAGGAGCATCAAACACAACATTGCCTGACAGGGACCATGATCCTTTTACAACTCCAGCCACAGCTCTCGACTTTTAGCAATCTACTTGTCAGAATGATTCAAGTTCAGTTCTCCCCCTTGGATCACTTGGCCCATAGGAGAATTGGCACGTCTCTGCCTGGCCAGCGGAGAACTTGCAGTTTGCTCCCCTTGTGGCCTCTCTCCCTTTTCAGCCTCTCGGCGTCAAGCTTCTCCAGGAGGGAACGGGCCCCACTCACAGGCAACTCTTTCCCCATCACCCCAGCTGCAGGGGACACATTCTCCAAGTGCTTCTCTGATGCTCCCCTCACCGACCTTGGATGGGAACCATCTTGAAGAGGGGAGCAGATAGCTACGTAGTCCAATGACAACTCTCCCCAGAGAAGGTCCTTCTACCAGCCGTGGCTTCTGCCTTTCATGCATAAAATACATGAAAGTGCATGAGGAACCTATGGTAGAACGTCATTACTGTTTTAAGCTAGAGGGCAAATGAATGGTTTCTGCCCAAAAGAGAGGTAATCGTTTTATCTGCTCCACCTTCTTTGCTAGTTACTTGAGGGTTTTATGAATGAAAAGAACCATTCTGGAGTATTAAATACTGTGCAATTGTTTCTGTTTTTTCAGCATTCCGAAAAACCTACTTCAGGTAGAAAAGGCACGTTTCATAAATACAGGTTTTATCATGTACACACATTTTCCCATGTGCAAAGATTATTGGGACTTCCTGGGCAACTGCGAATACCTCTGGGAACTCCTGTGTCCACACCTAGAAGTAAGAGATACATGTTACCTGCTCCGTATTATTGACATGAGGGTAAAAGAGAAAGGAATTATACATATACAGAAAGACACATGCAAATATACATATGTGCATATACATGTGGATATTGTACATCTATTACTCAGAACAAAGTAGCACACAATAAATGTTAGCTCTTCTTTCATCCTGGGCTGGGCAACCTCTCACTCCCTTTGTTTTTGCAAAGCAGCCTTCTTCAGTTACAGGTTTTGGGTAGAGAGGAGAGCGCAAGGCTCTAGGGTTCATTCTAAAGAATGTGAGTTTACTACGTGGAAACTTTTAATACAGGTGTGCTATTCTTGAAATTAAACCAGATGTGGTAAAGTAGGCATAGGCCTAGAGTTAGAAAGACCTGAGTTCAAATCCCAGCTCCACAGCTTCTAGCCATTCATTTACTGAACACATGTGTTGAGGGCTAATCTGTGCCAGGCTATGTTGCAGTTACTGAGACTACAGGGCAAAGAGACAAACAAGACCCAGCCTTGTGGATCCCAGCCTTGTGCAGTTTTGTTGGAGGAGGGGTGGGTGAACAGCAGGGGAGGCAGACAATAAGCAAGTAACTAACCATAATGTCAAGTGGCGGTAAGTTTTGTGAACAAAAATAATGCAAGAATAAGGGCTAGAAAGTGGTTGAGGAGGGGAGATAGGATGTGTGTGTGTGTGTGTGTGTGTGTGTGTGTGTTTTATAGAGTGGGTGGTCAGGGGAGATTTTATAGGAGACCTGAATTTAGTGAGAGGAAGGATCTAGGAGAAGAAGGTAAAAGAGGAGTTTGTAATATTCCAGAAGCCAAAGGAATAAACTGTCTCAAGAAGGAGGAAATCACATGCTGTTGGTGATGGGGTGACATGAGGAACTTTGAGTAGCCACGTGACCCCTACAGGCGTTATTTACCTTCTTGGGGCAATAGTCAATGGTATATTTCTCAGGATTAAGTGAGATTATTCATGTAAAGCCCCTATCACATAGTAGACAGATGACTGCAGATTTCCTTCACATTTCATGTGTGTAATAAAATATTAATTTAAAGTTCATAGTGAAAGATAATCGTAAATGGTCACAATTCAGCTTCTCACTGTATTTGCAAGGTGTTCCATTAACAGTGTATGTAAGCCGGAATATGGAAGTCAGTAAGTTAAACTCTAATAGTTGTGGAGCTGTGGCTTCGTCTCCTTTAACAGACTCTATTAGGAGCATGTAGCTAATTTGATGTATGTTGTGTGTTTTGTGTCACGTGAATTGCAACATGCTTAACTATGTTGGAATTTGTCACATTCTAACTGGCAGAAGTCATTTGAACTATTTCAGCATTCATAGGGATCTATTTTGCTAAATTACAGTTTCTGTGAATGATCAGAAAATTATTTTCATTTTAAATCTAAGTAAGAAGGACATTGATGTGGTTTTCATCAGTTTCAGGAATTCCCTAATGTTTTAACACTGATTTTTTAAATATGCTTTCAATTTTACAGAATTTGGCTTAATGATATGACATGTGATCCAACCTATATAAAAATAACAGAATGAAACTGGTACACAGTCCTTAAACGCAACATAAAATTATGATATCTTTGTGTGGCTACTATACAGTATTTACGTGTCACCTAAATTATTTTATGGAAACTAGGCATTAAAAATTCTACCCAGAAAGTGTTGAAGAACGAGGGTATACTCCCAAGCATGTGTGTTTACATTTACATAAATTTAAATGATATGCTTTTATGCACTTAGTTTCCTCCAGAAGAAATCTGTCTGCTTTTCAAAAACATGACTCTTACTCCTAAAAAAAAAAAAAAAAAAAAGTGTACCAAATACCTTACAGGAAAGGAAATAAAGTCATTTTACTTAAAGTAAATCATTTTTCCAAATTTTCTCAAGCGCATTTATGTAGGTACTGAGCAAGAACGAGAGTTCTTTTTCCCGTTTTAAATATAAAACACACCAGCTGCTGCCCCCGCTATCCACTGGAGAAAGGGAGAATAACTAAATTTCTGCAGCAACGTGCAGAACTAAATTTATTGAAATCCCAGTGAAAGCTTTTGTTGTGTTTGGTATAATAGAGCAAATTCCATAAGATACCTTAGATTGCATTTTCTTCATGGAAATCTTCAGAGCACGTGTGCTTCCTGCTCAGCCTGCGAACCTACTTCATTCATTTAGAAGGAAAACTCGCACCCCAGAAGCCAGCCAGGTTTGGGGATTACGAGACATTGTATTTCACATAATGTGATTACTCCGCGTCGTAAACACTGAACTTACTGATTTGGTTCGGAGAGGTTGGAGCTCGGTGACCCCCATGAGTTATTTCTCCTCCAATATATAAGGAGTGAATTTGTATTCGAAAGTGTGTGTTTTTGATGATGACCTGAAGTCAGCCTTTCTCGTATCTGTTTCTGTGGCTGTTTTCCTTAGTTATTTTTCTGGTTTCATTTTAAGTACTTTTTAAACCAAATCCTTTTTCATTTATTGTAAGAAGTCAATATACTTAATGGAGGATTACCTATTTTTCCTTTTAGAGAGCTTCCTCTTTTCACCTCATCTGTGTTTTCTGAAAGAAGACACAATCTGTGTTTTTGTTCCTCTTGAGAAGCCCCTGACAGGCCCAGGGCCCCGGCCGCGGCTGCAGCCACGGGTCTCCATGCATAATTGATGGCCTGGGCCCGCGGACAGCGCCGGCTCCTGAGCCGTATAGATTACCGTGCAGTCAGGGCGTTTAGGTCTCCGAGTTCCCCGTTTCTGAATGGAAATAACTCCTTGCTAAATAACAAAAATTCCAGAAGGAGTAAGTTTACTATAGCAATAAATATCCTTCAGAGAACAAAGCATTTGCCAGGACCAAAGATGCAGACAGTCTTGAGATCCTAACTTTATTACCCTATCCTCCACTCCCACCATCTCTCAGCTTAGCAGCGCTGGTACGGTTTGGGTTTGCTGACATTTTGATAATAATACATATTTTTAAAGTTTAGTGCTAAGGAAAGTTAAATTCTAAATGGCACTTTCTGAGTTATTCCTTAGTCTGATTTCCCCTCCTAGCTCTTTGATTTACTAGAAGAAGAGCAGCCTAGTAGATATAACTGGTTATCTTTTCAGGGGGAGTTTGTGCGACTCCTGCCGCAAGGGGAGCATCTGTTGTGTCCCGTTTACTGCGCCTGTCTTCCTGTTCTCCGCTGAGCACCACAAGCACACTTTCTCGCCTTCGGGCCTTTGTCCATCCCATTTTCCTCCTTCACAGACCCTTTTAGGTCCCCTTCACCTCCACCCATTTCTATCATCACCCTGGCCTCAGTTTAGATGCCGCCTCCTCAGGAATTCCTCACTCGGGTGAGATAAGCAGCCTTTTCTCACTCCATGATGTGGCCTTTGCCTTTTTACTTTGCCCCAACTAGACAGTAATATCTGTTAAGGCAGCAACCCAATCACCTTTGTCATAGTTTCCTAGCCTCGAGGATATTCCTGACATGGATGTCCCATAATTATTCACTGAGTGAAACTACAAAGACACCCTGGCTGGAGTGGCTCAGTAGATTGAGCACTGGCCTGTGAACCAAGCAGTCGCTGGTTCAAATCCCAGTCCCGGCACATACCACATACCTGGGTTGCTGGCCGGGCACCTCGGTGAGGGGTGCATGAGAGGCAACCACAGACTGATGTTTCTCTCCCTCTCTTTCTCCCTCCCTTCCCCTCTGTCTAAAAATAAATAAATAAAATCTTTTTTTTAAACTACAAAGATACTAATAATATCAAATTGAACTAAAATGTGATTATATGAATTGTTAGATTTTTGATGGTAAATTGTCAGAATTTGTGGTATTCTTAGATTTTTATTTTGTTTTTCTTATAGTGATATATGTTCTTAAGAATGATGTGATAACAGAAAAATAGATTTGGATTACAATCATATTTTGCATTTAAAAACTCATGAGGCTAATTTGTAATTTCAAATGAGCAGGTCAATATAAATATAACCTGTGTTAATTAAGAAATGTAGCTGAAAATTTTTAATTCAAAAATTAAGCTAAATTGGGGAGGTGGACATACATATTTATTTAATACTGAGAGTTTAGGCGCATTGCTTTATTTTCATTCACTTTCTTTTTAAAAAATGTAATTTCTCAAAGGGAAAATATTTGTTTTCTGAGTCCTAACTTGTGCTCTGTCCTAGATATCTGGAAGAGCACTTCATTTTTGTCACTATATCTTGAACTGCCCTTATGCTTTCAGAAAACAGAATGCACAAGTGAAACACAGAAAGGTACTAAAATTCTAATGGAAAAGTGGCTCTGTGGTTTGTTTTTAATACTTTCAAATTTCAGAATATTTTCCAGTTTCCCATTAGAGTCACTCATCAGTTTGCAAATCAGCTTACTAAAGTTTGTAAATCGGTTGTTGGTTTCCATGGGACCTAGTTTGGAAGCAGGCCCGCAAGCTTTAGTGTTGTGTTGTGAGTTATAGTCAACCTGTTCGAGTTCATATCCTAACCTCAAAAATGACGATTTGACCTTCGGCAAATTAGCTAGCCTCCATGTACCTTGATTTCTTCATCTACAAGTGGATACAATAATTGTACTTCTCCATGGGTTTGTTTTCAGAATTACATTTTACTTGCAAAGTATATAGAATAGTGTCTGGCAGGTATGCTCAGTAAAGACTGCCTATTATTATTATTATTATTATTATTATTATTATTATTATTATTATTATTAAACAGTCCTAGAAGCAAGAAATCATTTAGTCCTTCATTCAAAAATATTAATTGAGCCCCTCCTGTGCCCCAGCCAGTTTACTAGGTAAAGGAATATATGCTGGAGTAAAAGTAAGCGTGGTCCCTTCTTCGTAAAGCTTATAGATGCGTGGAAGAGACACAGGTATTCATTAAAAATCACACAAGTACCCGTAAAGTTGCAACTGTTATCCATGCTGCAAAGGAGACCGTGATGTCGTGAGAGTGCATATTCAGGGGACATAGATATTGACAGGAAGGCTTCCTTGCGACTTGAAGGAAACTAACATCTGTAGGTAGAGGGGAACATAGCCCAGTCCAGAAAATGGACCTTGGGCCCCATGGCTGGACCCTGGGCAGCCGGATGGAGAACAAGGAGAGACGGAGACAGGGGGTAGGTAGACAGGAGCACACCCTGCAGGACGTTGTAGGCCACGATAGCTCTTTAAAGACTAGTGGGAAACCAGTGGAGGACTGCATTGCAGTGCGGAGGATGGGTTGGGGTCTCCCACAATACAAAAGGTAAAAGAAAAAGATCCCTGCATAGATGCCACGTTGCTCCCAGGCTAAATGTTTACATCAAACCACTTGCCACTGCACATTCTTGGCTCCCTCTCTATTGTCCCTCTGACCTGGGCCACTTCACCAAAGCCCGCGGCTCCCACACTGCTGTGCACCCCCTGCACCAAGGCAGTTGGGCCCCCTGGTCCACGCAAGGGCTTCCTGCCCCCAGCCGCTTCCAACAAAGCTTCGTTCTGATAGAGGCTTCGGACTCTCCTAAAGCGAACCGAAAGAATCAATGTAGACTAAGATGTGAGCAGCTCACCTCAACATGGTGTTCTTGAACTCTTTGGGCCCCCTTACATTCTTAAAATTTGTTCAGGACCACAAAAAGCTTTCACTTACGTAAGTTATATCTATCTGTATTTAGCACATCTGAAATTAAAGCTGGGAAAGTACTTATTCTTTTAAAAATAATAAAAACTCCATGGTATGTAAACATGCATAATTTTGTGAAAAATAGCTGTATTTCTAAAACTTGGCGAGAAAAGTATCATTGTTTTACCTATTGCAAATCTCTATAACGTCTGGCTTAATACTAGGTGACTGGGGTCTCATATCTGTTCCTGTTTAAATCTTTCAGGATCACATGTGATGTGGCTTCTGGAAAACTCCACTGTTCAATTGTGAGAGAATGAGGGTGAAAAGGCAACTAATGTCTTAGTATTATCAAAAAAGTAGTTTTTTATCTTGCCAGCCCCCCAAATGGTCTTAGGGACCCCCTGGGTCCCCAGGCCACACTGTGAGAACTGCCACTCTCGAAGATGGCGTGCAATTTAAAAAACAAGATGCTTACTTATTAAGTCAAAAAACTCCACTCTGAGATGCTCTTTCAGGCAGTCTAAGAGGTGGAAAGAATTCAGGCAGTTCTAGGCTATTTCCGCTTTTCATCACTTCTTCCATTTTTAATGTTTGAACCCTTAAATTCTCTAAAAAGTCCAGATAGCTTTTAGTGTTAACAGAAACTCTTGTGGGTGTTTAGACAAAATTTAAAATTCCTGAAATGATATTTTTGCTGTGGTCACTGGTATAAGGCTCATTCTGCATTCAGAGAAAATGATGATTCTCTCATGGGTTCCTGTGAGCATCAGGTCGCATAGCATCTGTGGCCCGGCCTCACCTAGAGACTGGGGCTTCATCGTGCTTATCTTTCAGTAAGAACTGGTTTGTGAGGTGTAGCTAAAGTAACAACAGGCTTAATCATCTCTGTGTTCTCTACCGTTCAGAAATGACGTGATTTTATATTATTATGTGGCACACAAGCTCTTTCTGAAGACAGCTAAAAATTTCAGAATTATGCATCACTTAAAAGTGAGTTTGGCTTCCCTTGCCCTGGCCCATGTGGCTTGGTTGCTTGGAGCATCATTGTCCTATGAACTGAAAGGTCATGGGTTTGATTCCCCATCAGGGCATATACCTGGTTTATGGGTTTGGTCCCTTATCAGGACGTGTAGGAGAGACAGCTGAGAGACAGCCGATTGATGTTTCCCTTTCACAATGATGTCTCTCTCTCTCTCTCTCCTCCCCCTTCCCTCCCTCCCTCTCTCCTTAAAGTCAATGGGCATGTCCTCAGGTGAGGATTAATAAAAAAGAATTTGTCTTCTCTCAATGACAGACTTTAAGAACAACATTCCTTTAGATGAGTGTTGTTGCATTTGTCAGAAGTTCATTTTCAGCACACCTTGTACCTGTAATGTGCGTTTCACCATCACTATCAGTGAGAATAAATTCTGCCCTTTCTTCATTTATGTTAATCATGTATTTCTGTCCATTCCCTCTTACATACTTCATCCCCACACCCCACAATCATAAAAGTACCTGCAGGGAGAGAAAGACTCTCTCTCTCTTATGCTTTTCTTCAGACTGGTACCTCGTCATGGAGAATTAATGCTATTGGCCACTGCCGTCCATCTCCTGAGTCATTAGTAATTTCTGTCTTACGGAGGGACACACACATGAGATAGAAAAAAGTTCTAAAAGGACAGCTGAACTGTCATTTGCATTTCTTCATTTGAACTGAAGTTCTTGGCTTTCTTTTAACATGTGCCACTCATAATAAATGGTTCAGGACCTGCTGGGCTTGGTCAGAGGTCACAGCAAGTGGCCCACAGGCCACAGGCAGACCACAGATGTGTTTTCTTGGGCCTGCAGAGGTGTGTGTGTATGTGTGTGTGTGTGTTTGGGTTTTGTTTTTTATATGAATTTGAATGAAGACACTCTAGGTCTTTTCTAGGTAACCCTGCTCCCTATTATCCTTACACATGACCTGCTGCATACCTTTACCTTGTCAGTTTGGCCACTGTCCGCATTTGAACTAACAACTCTATATCATGGGAGAAGAGAAAAATAGAAAAACACAGAGCCCAAGATGATTATACTACATACCATGACATAAGAAATTACCTAATCGGAAATTACTTGACAAGAATATAATTGCTGATTCTTTTCATTCTCAGACATATGAAAAATAACTTCAAAGATGAGTAAAAAAAATAACACTTTATTGAGACGCATGCCTCAAATATGGCATTCATTATACAAAGATGTTTTAATAGCTTACCACAGGAATTAGGTATGCAATTATGAGAGGGGGCCATGTCTTCCTGAAAGAGGTCATCTATAAACACTTTGCTTCTGCGCTGTTACTTTTTTTTTTTTAAGATTTTATTTTTATTTATTTTTAGAAAGAGGGGAAGGGAGGGAGATAGAGAGGGAGAGAAACAGCAATGTATGGTTGCCTCTTATATGGCCCTCATGGGGACCTGGCCTGCAACCTAGGCATGTGCCCTGACTGGGAATCGAAGCGGGACCCTTTGATTCCCAGCCCGCGCTCAATCCACTGAGCTACACCAGCCAGGGCTGCGCTGTTACTTTTATTATTAACAAAGCACTGGTTTATCTAGAAAGAAATAGTTAATGTACACTTAAATATATAGAATCAGCCACACAACTAATTCATCAAGCTCAGAACTTTCCCGCGTTGGTTTATGTGGAAGGTCCCACAGCGCCACCTAGTGACCTGCATTTTATTTTGCATAATATTTTTGTAAATTAAAACATTCCGATCACATTTTGGTATCAAACATGGCACTGAAATAAACAGATGGTTTGAGCAGTATTATAAATATCAGTAGAATGAGATAAAGTAATTTTTACAAGTTTAATTGAAAATTATAAGTGGAACTCAAAAAAAGTCAATTATAAAAATTTACAAATAAAAAATCACTAATTTTTCTAATTCACAACCAAAGATACCCTTTAGAAGATAGTTGCATTGTATGTGACCTAATGAAGTTTTGGTAAGTTTTTTCATGCAAAACAGGTACTCATTCTTTTATTTTTTTATTTGCTGCTTTAAAATTATATGTCATTTTTCCAGACTTCTTTTTGAAGTCCATGAATTTCCAATCTTTATCAATTAAACTACACTTATTAACACCACATACCACAGCTGTCATGAATTTCAGATAAAATTGTATAACCACTTTTAAAACTAGAATTTAAAAGTATTTGGAGATGGAATGTTGTAAAATACTTATACGTTAAAAATAAAATGAGTCAAATAAAAGAATGAGGATGCACTTATGTATTTTTTATTAAAAGTGCTCTGAGAAATACAGTGAAGTGAGAAAAAATAAAGCCATGTGCAGAATTACTGTGTATATTATGATTGTCTTAAGGAAGCTGTGTGAATTTGAATAATTTAAGAAGACTAGGATGGGCAGGTGGTTAGAGGGATGGATGGATACTGCTATATTATATTCTTTTCTGGAAGGAGTCACAGGGAACTACTTATGTCTCTGGAGACAGTAGGGTGCTAGAAAATACCACTTTTCATTTTTACTCTTCCATACAATTAAAATCTTTCTAATCAAATTGATGGATTACTTTATTTAAAGTCAACAAGCATTCTTTGAGCATTAAGATTGAGCTATTTCACTCTTCCTTGTAATATTTCTCTGTATTAACAACAAAGCCTAATTGTTAAAATAAAATAGAAGCTAGCATTATAGAACATGGTAAGCATCTATTTTATAGGCCTATCCTTTCAGAAGGCTTTATGGTACATTATTTTTTATTTTGGAGTATGTAAGCTCCAAGAAGGCACAGAATTTTGTCAAATTTGTCACACTGTATTCTTGACTTGTAGAATAGTACCTGGCACATAATTAGTGCTCAACAAATAAAAACAGTTTAATAAGTGAATCAATAAGAACATAACGCATTGTGTCCAGATCTGTTTAGTAATGAGATATATTATGCTAGAATTTTACTCTGTTTGCATATACATTTACATTTTTATGTGATATCATTTAAAACATGAACACTGATAAGTATTATTTCAAAGTTATATTAACAAGGACATTCAATTAAACTCTGAGATGTTTGTATTATGGTCCCCACCCCCTTTTCTGGCCTGTCCTTAATAAGACTCTATGCATTCACGTTAGCTACATTTGGAACTTGGCCATAATGCAGCTCAGTCCAAATGTTTACTGAAGATCAGTACTCTCCTCACTTACCTTCCATATTTCAGTTACTGATCATTCTGTCACAGTGACCCAAATAGTTGCTACTTTAAAGTTCCTGCAGTCACTCCTGTTCATCATAAAATGCTACTTACTCATTATTAAATATGCTCAATTCCTAATTACATATTTAAAACTTCATGACATTTTCGCTAACTACGTGTTAGTGAAAATCATTTACAGGCATAAACTGTATTGTTTTATTTTAAATGTACAGTGATTCTCACTGATGTGGTGTGCATAGATTTGTTTCTTTAACTGTCAAAGTGTGTGGAAGTTGCCCTCTACTGGGGAACTAGAAAAATTATGCTGGCATAGATTGTCAGTTTCCTGAAAGACTCTTTGTAACATTCATTGATGTGATTTGCCAGATGATCCCTTCTTGCTCTCTGGCACTTTTAACTTCCAAAGATACAGAAGGGGTCAGCAGAGCACATTTAAAAATAAATATCTCATGTGACTATATCTGCAGCCGTTTCTGAGTGGAAAGGTTGGCTATTCCTTCTGAAAAACTCCTTAGTGGTGACACCCGATAGTGTAGATCCTGAAGTAATTGTGTAGGAAAGAGTCTTAGCTGAAACATTAAGGGGAATTCACTGTCTGTAATTATACAACCAAAAATGAGTCAGGACTGTGTTTAGAAATTCATTGTGGGAATTTTAGAATAAAAGTAAAAGCACTAACAATTGTTTTAGCTAGCTCCTTTGCATTTTTCAGGGCCTTGAGGTAAAATATGATTATGTAGAAATAGTTTACTTGTATTAATTATTGAACTTTTTATACCAAAAAATGACATGGTTATAAACTAGCAGAGTCTGTTTACCAGTTCTAATAAACTGGTAGACGTTGTTCCGCCTCACTTCATGAATGCTCTTCCTCCTGCTTCCAGGCGTTGTCAGGCTTTGGGTAGCGCTGCCCTAGAGAGACCCGCTGATACATAATAAAAACAAATACCTTATTACGATGATAGCATTTAAAATAGACATTGGTGGCCCGGGAGGGGGGGGCGGGGAGGTGGGCAGGAAGGAAGGCTCACAAACGGTAGCCTGAACGGGAGACTCCCGCAGCCCCTGCCTGGGTGACGTGGGTGGTATGTGGACCCATGTGCCCCATCCCCCCGCCCCCCCAAGAGCGGACCTCCCTCAGGACCTTCTAACCCCAAGTCCTTCTAACCCCACTGAAACCTCTGTGAGTCACCAAGTTCAGGGCCCGTTTTCTAAGCTGCAGGAATGGCTCTGGCTAAGCAATATTATTAAAACCAGGGTAAATCGGACCGCTGATATATGAGACGAGGCAAGTGGAGTGCAGCTGTCTCCATTCATTTTGTCCATCTTCACCCTGGGTATTGATCCTCGCAGCGAGGTCGAACAGCCGTGCGCGCTGCCATTTAGACACGCAAAGGAATGGGTGGGCGGTGCCAGGCCCCTTCGCTGGTTCCCGGGTGCACGCAGTCTGGGTGTTTCCGTTTGTTGTTTGTTTATGGTAAGGATCTGTTAGGCGTTGGAACACTAGCTTTGATTAAAGCATTATTTTGAATGTCTTATCTAAAAGAAAATCACTTTACAATTTTCCAGAAGTTTATTTAACATCTAGAGGCCTGCATGAAACACCCCTAATCTCCCACAAACCACTTTCCCTAATCTCCCACAAACCGCTTTCCGTGGCCCCCCTTCTGGCTCCTCCGTGGCCCCCACCTCCCCCTCTCCTCCCTCTTGCACAGCTCTACCTTGCTTCTGCAGAAATTTGCAAAAATTTCCCCCATAGCCTTGCTATGCGCCTTTTTGCAGAGAAAGGACCACCTGTTTCCTTATTTGATTTTCTTAAAAAAAACAACAACAACAAAAACCTTCTATAGTCTATTCTAATTTTATTATCTATGTCATTTTTTTTTCTTTTGCTTTATCCATACGACAAGTAACAGTGCTAAGTAATAGCTTTCAGGTCTTCATGTGTGAGTTTTGCTCTACTCATCTGATTTACGGGAGGCAGTACGGGATCCGAAATGAAGAGCGGGCGGGGAATTTGAGACACTGTGTTTGTCTTAGTGTCTCCACTACCTCTTCGGCTGTGTGTGAGAGGCACTCCTCCTTGGGCCTCAGTGTTGCAGTCTGTAAAGTGAGATGACAAATTATCCCTAAATCCCTTTCAGCTAGAATTCTCCGGTATGTCTGAGGTCGCAAAGAGCTCTTCCCACTGCATGTACACCGGCTGGTTGAAGAAACCACGGATTCCGAGCCAGCCTGCGCGGTCTGCTTCCCATTCTCCCACTTAGCGCGCAGGGCTTTTGTGTAATTCTCTGCCTGCACCCCTCAGTTTTCTCCTGTATAAAATGGGAATCACAATGGCACCTTTCTCCCAAGTCTGCTGGAAGGATGAAGAGCACAGAACAGTCTCTGATACATAACAGAAAAGGCATTCGATAAATGTCAGCTAGTCTCATCATTATTACAAACATAAAAGGGTTTTAAAGCATTTCTGAAAATGTGTGTCTCATCAAAGCCTGTGCTGCTCCCTGAGGGAGATATCTGTGGGCAGACATTCATGCATTCATTTGTGCAGCAGAACATTTACTGAGTGCCTACTGTGTACCAGAGACCAATCTGTTACAGGCATCAATGAGAAAAATGGCAGACTCTCATCAAATCTTTTGGCCAGCAGGTAATAAACATGCAGTGATACTCTAGTGGCCTGAGCAAGTTACTTGGTGCATCCTTTTCATATATTCCTACGCCACTGGCAGATTGTCTTGTGATCTTTGACCCTGCTTTAAATTTATATAACATGTTTTGTATTGATTTCCTACAGTCCATTTCCTGAATATCTTTTTAAGTTTCCTACTTCCTCCTTTGCTACCCGCCGCTGCCAACAACTTTTCTTCCCTTTGGACCATGTCTTGACCTCTCAACTTTTGTTTTTGTTCCTTTGGCTGGGGTTCTGCTCCTGGTGCTTCCTACAGTTTAGCTGAGGTCTATAAGCCTCGCTTTTCTCAACTATGAAATTGGGATAACCTGGCTTATTGGAGTTTTAAATGAGATAATGTGTACAAAGCATGTAGCACACTTCCTGGTATATAATATAGCTTAGTAAATATTGGCTGTTGTGAAGATAGTGGTGTTTGATATCACTGAAGCAATGATTCTGAAGCAAGAAACACTACAAGCTTCTATGTATAAGATTCAAGCCCTGGGAACCTTGGCTGGCCATTGGGTTATGTGAAACCATTCTCTTGACATTTTAAGAGAGCTGTGCTTCCTGTGTATAATGCTTGTTGTGCTACTAACAATCCTTGATAGCCTGCCACATGTATTCCCAGGGAAAATAAAACAGCAACATATCGTCTTGCAGCCGTATGCCCACAGTGGAGTCCTGCTGGCTGAAATGAACCCTGGGAGATAGTTCCTCAGCCATTAAAGCTATGTCACCACAAAAGAAATTTTGCCTTAATTCCTTTTACTGCCTCTTTGGTCTCATAAGTACTCTACAGATAAACATTTTTAAGAAGCTTCTTTGGAAAATTATTTATTGCATGTTTAATCTCTAAACTTAGAAGCCATTTATGTGAAAGAGTCTTAGAAAATACAGAAAAATCCCATATCAGTCTTGCTTTGGGCTTTCATCAAATTTCAAATTGTTCTTATCACTCTTAATCTGGATAGAAGAAAAATTGTTAAGAGTTTTAATACAAGTCTATGGGCTTACATAGTCTGAAAAGACTCACCTTTTCAGTTAAAAAGTAGTAAGAGCAGTCATGAGTTTCAACCCTGTTTTTCAGCTTTGACGTGTCACTGTATTAGCTCTGATTAGTAACACGCATGCTATTCTTCTTTCATGGTCTTGCGTTTATCCTTTTTCTGTTACATAGCTCCGGGTGTTGGGAGCCTGAATTCCCCATCTTCTGCCTGCTACTCAGCAACCTTAATGTCCCCTCCCCACGGGCGCTTCCCTTTGCTTCCATCATCTTTGGCAGAGAGAACCGTCTTCAGATTAGAAATAGTCAATATTGGCAAAAGGAAAGGAGACTCGAGATGAGCAGACTCTATCCACTAGCCCAGACAAAGTACCTCATAGGGTCCCAAGAAAACTAACCTTTGAGATTGCTGAATGGCTCTCTCTGACAGTTCATAAAGAAAAGGAGTAGAATCAGCAGCTGGGCATGTGCAAATGTTACTTACTACAAATATCAACAAGAGGAAGAAAGCAGATTTCACACACAATTAACTGGTAATTTGGTTTTGGTCAGAGAAAAATTGAAGAATGGGTAATTAAGAAGTGGTGTTATAAGCAGCTACAAAGGAACAGACTGATGTTTAGAAGCCAGCAGGCATTCACTAGAAACCAAGTCACTACAAATAAAAGTTTGGTAGACGAACATTTCTTATTTAAATATAATTACTAATCCAAAACAATACTGTAGAGCCAGGTCTGAACCACAGCCCCCGGGCCAAATTTGACCAAGAGCATTTGTTTACGCCTTGTCTTGGGCTGCTTTCGGCCTGCCAGCAGAGTGAGTAATTGCAAAGGGCAGTGTAGTCAGCAAAGCCTGGGATAATTACCTGGCCCTATACAGAACAGGTTTGCCTGCCCCTGCTCTAGGGTCTGCATCAGTTCTTTTGGGATTTTAATGAGTCTACAGATTACCTGGAAATCTTGTTGAAAGTGTAGATGATGATGCAGTAGGTCTGGGTAGGGTCTGAGACTCAGCAGCTCCTGACAAGCTCCCGGGTGAGGCCAGTGCTGCTGGTCCGCAACCATAGTTCAGTCGGGTGAGGATCTGGATTTCAAAAGGACGTGTGTACATGAGAGAGAGAGAGAGAATTATGAGTGGGAAGTCGGTTTAACTGGTTAGACTCTTATGTGAACCACAGTATCCGAGGAGTGTTAGAGGACCATTGCCACCTTGGAGAGAGATTTTCTGGGTCATTTAAAAGTGATTATCTAATTATCATTTTCTTGTTTAAGCGCATTGGCTCAGTGATGATATTTGAAGGGACTAATAATGAGCTTGATAACTCAAATGTTTAGATGTACAGTTTTAACAGGGTCCATCTGCTGGACATTTCATTTCCTCTGTTGGAAGACAATTCTCCATGTGTCTCTCACATTTCTGTACATCTTGTGAACCGGCACTGACTGTTCATGGTTCCCAAACGCTTTTTCAAGGATGTTGGTATAGTGAACAGCCTTGAAAGATAGAAATAGCATCTCCCTCCAGAGCAAAGGGCAGGCATACTTTCTGCCCATTATAAAAGATTTGGGTTCTGTAAGCTCCATATTCCCTGCCTCTGATTCAACCTGCCATATGTATGGGCCTCTATCTGAGACCATCTGCACCAGCCGCCCAGGGCCAGGCCACCCAAGACCCACATCGCGCTGAGGCTGCTGGCTCTGCTGTGAGTCGTAAACTCCTTGGCCCTGACCCAGGGGCCTCGTGTCTTCCTCCAGCTCCTGTGATAAAGCCTCAGCACCGTCACAGCTTTAGCTCTCCCGCTAGTCACAGCAGAGGCTTCCAATCGCTGGCTTCCACTTTCTGTGAAACTGTCAGCCCCTTGTTTTAGTAAAACACTTCACTTTGTACTTACTATAGGAAATAGAAGCTCTTACATGAATGTTCCTTCCACTCTCTGGCATCAAGCATACATGTCTATCTTCATCTCTGCCTGATCTGTCCTTTTCTCTCCCTGTTCAATGAAGAGGTATCACCCTCAGCTGTGCACTGGAACCCCTTCCCACTGCCTCCTCAGGTGTAGTAGGTACAATCTCTTCCCTAAATCTCTATTCCCCTGGCCCCTCTTGGCTACTTTCTATGAATTTTTAAAATCCTGAAAGTTCTTCTTTTAAAACAAAGCAAACAAACAACAATACAGTTTTCAAGACAACCCCAGGACTTCACAGTAACTTTTCTGAAGTTTTATGTGTTTAGGGGACCTTTGAATTTCTGACACATAGTTAGCACGCAGTAAATGCTCGTTTAATTCCATGTATGTCACTGAGAGAGGCCAGCTTCCATTCCTGCAGTGGGGCCACCACAGTCCGGGAAGAGAGTCCCAGCTTTGCAGGCTCAGGGGCCCATGTCGTTAGCACACCCCAGTTTGATTGTGCCCTGGGAAATGGAGTCAGCTGGAGGGCGTCCTCTGCCTATCAGAAATCCTCCTTGGGAAACAAAAATGTCATTCAACATTTTCTTGGCGAGCACAGACCAAGACTAGAGAGAACTAGCAGGATGTTTTCAGTGGCGGTGTTTCCTAGCTCCAGCAGTCTGATGCAGCTGTCTTTGTTGCTGTGCAGGGTGCCCGGTGCATGAGCAGAAGCTCGGTCAGCTCCTCTGCCCCTGGCGGAGCCATGATTGCACTGACAACGCTTGATTTGGGGATGTCCGGGGCCTCATTCTGTGAGGGCCCAGTTTTGAAGAGGAAAATACAGAGGAAGGGAAGAGGCCCTCATCCACCAATCAACCACCACTTTCTTTCCAACCACCCTTCCCTAGGCTCCTTCTTTCTTCCACCAAGTTTACTCAATACATTTTGACGTCCATGTTTACCAGGTCATATTCTCTGAGGATCATATACCCTGATCGTTTTTGTTTCATTTTGGGTGTCTCCAAAGTACCCCATGCCACCCTTTCTAATTTATTGTTTAGGCTGTGCCAATGATCTCACTCATTACATGTTGATTTCACATGATTTAATTCTCGAGGAAAAACTTTTCTCCAACTTTTTAAGATACCACTATATACTGACCACAGGACACAATGTGAAGACAACTTGGGAGTTTTAGTTAGCACTAATCTTTTTCAAAGAGATCTTAGCATTGAATATAAATACAAGGTTCAGAGTAAAGGAATTGTCAAAGTATATTTTTCAAAAATTGGAAACACGACTTTCTCACGAATATAGCATGAACGCATGCCCAACATTCGTTTAACTGAATATTGACGGCACCAGCAGGGTGAAAAAGTGAAGCGGGTCTCAAGGGGGCGGTAGAGACGGGTCGTCTAGTCCACCAGAAAAGCACATCACGCCAGTGTGGCCCACAGAGTGACAGGACTGTGACTTCCGTGGCTGCTTTCGCTACTAAACAGAGATTATTTCTGTCCTAACAGGGCAAAACTTTGTACTTTAACAGGAAATTCCATAGTCTGGGCCCTAATCAATAGTAAATACAAGTCAAAGAAATGTATATTCCTCTAGGTAATTAATGTATTTTGCCATGAATAATGCGCACTCACGTTTTTGGCCCAAACTTTCAGGAAAAAAATCTTTTGTTTTAATTTTTAAATTCAATTTTTTAATTTGTTTATATTTAGATACTTGCTTCTGTATTATAAAGGAAATTTAGCATTTATTTTCAAACATATTATGATACAAGAAATTTTATGTAACACATAATTACAAAACACAAGAACAGATACAAGGTATTTCGGGCACTACCCATGTATAATGTGCATCCTTATTTTTCCTTCAAAAATTTGGGCAAAAAAAAAATGCTCATTATACACAGCAAAATACGGTAAATAATCCTTGGCATGGCCTCTTAGACCGTGCTCCAGGATGACAATGAAAGGACTTGCAGGCCTGTTTTGGCCTTATTTCCAAGTTTTGGTCAGTTTTTATTAAGCGAGTGCTGGATGAGCTAATGTCTAAGAGAAGGCTCGGCACCCTCCCCAGGAGAAACGGTGGGAGGGCCGGGACTTTCAGCCTGGATTAGTGTAGGCACCCAAAGGCTTACTTCACCATTATTCTTCAATATAGCCCTGGAAAATACATTACAGTTTTAGAATGCAGAGATTTTATTTACACCCTTGAAAAGCAGCAGTTAAAGGGCTATGTAAAGAACAAAGAAATGATAAAAACAAAACAGAAACAGACTTGCAGATACAGAGATCAGACTGATAGTTGCCAGAGAGGGGGCTGGGGCGGGGGGGATCAAGAAGTACAAACTGAAGTTGTTCCATGTATAACTCTGCGTGGTGCCAGGTGGGTACTTGAATGATCAGGGAGGTCACTTTGTATATTACATGGTTGTCTCAGTGCTATGCTGCAGACCTGAAACTAATATAAAATGATATCAAAAGTCAACGGGAACTGAAAAATAAAATTTTAAAAGAAAAGCCATCACAGGGAGGGAGAGGGTTAGACAGCCCTGTGTGGCTCAGAGGAGAAGACAGGGCAGCAGGGGAAGGGGGTGGCATCAGTAGAAGGACGAGCTTCTTCCTTGTCACAGCTCCAGCCAGTGGGGCCATGTGCGCCACCTGACAGCAAGAACACGTCTTCCCCGGGGATCTCTGCAAAGGGACAGCCGTCACTCACACACAGAGCAAGGGAGGGACACGGGCAGAGGGCATCATCACACGTCCCGTGAGGGCTGGACCAGGATAGGTCTGAGATCCCTCGCAAAACTGAGATTCCGTCACTCTGCGAAAGTGGAGTTCACGAGAAACTACAGAGCACCTCTCCCAAGGCGCCCCGTCCGACACCCCAGAGACGGAGGCCTAAGGGGTCGGTTTTTGTTCTGTGTCATTGCAATGGTTGCTGCCGCAAAACCTCTCGATAACATTTTCTATTGAAAAGAAAGTTGCAGTTCACTTCAGTTTTGCCTTTTTTTACAATTCCTACTTTGAGAGAAGTGCATTCGCAGTTCTGTCGCTCTTGTTGTTATTTGGGGGAAGGGTTTGGCGGGTGTTTTAATGTGACCAAGTCCCCGTGTCTCAGATCTGACACTTTCCCCCTCTCCACTAAAGTCATTGAAATATATTCACCCAGTCATTCACATCAGAGGTGTAAATGGATTTCCTGAAGGTTTTCTAAGAGACGATCAAAGCCCATCACTTTGTGACTTGACTTCTTCAGGTGTTGCAGTCAGAAAGCTTACCACACCATCCTGATTGCAAGGATGCTAAAACTATGTCTTGACCTTGAATCCGCAAGGAGGAGGGTAGCATCTTTTGCTAGAAGTGAACATCCACTACCTCTTGGTTTTAGCCATTTGTATAGCACTTGCTTCAGAAAGGGAAGAAGGAATCACATTGAACCTTTAGAGCCTGAGAGAAAATAACATGTTTATTTCACTGTCCACCTTCCAACTATTGTTGCTGTTACGGTTTAAATTTTTAGGCCACCCTTTTTATCATTGATATTTGCAAAAACCGTATTTGAAGAAAATGTATCAGCCATACCATGTAAAGGCTTATTTCTCCATTTGTTTCATGTCGTCAAAAAGATGTCCTGAGTTTAAAGCTCCTCTCAGGTTTACTCTTAAAATATAACCCTGAGGAAACAGAATAAGATTACAAAGATGTTATTTATACCATCTAGGACCCCAGGCTCCAGAGTTAGGAAGGTAGAGATGGAATTTCCAGTGTTGTCTCTTTTTATTTCACTCAGTGTCTCTGAGTCCCAGTTTCCTTCCCTAATAGCTGGGGATATACTAGTACCTGGCTCATGGGTTGTTGTGAAGATTATGTAAGATAACATGCATTCAGTCCTCAGCACAGCATCTGACATAAGTATGCCATAAGTATTAGCTGTTATTACTTTAGTATTAACTCTAATGACTTCACCAAAACGTAATTTTGGCGATCTTGTCTGGATTAATGGCATTGGGGCTGACTCATGTCCTAATACAACTGCAAAGCAGGGCTCGGCATTATGTAACAGTTCATTCTTAGTTAATGAACTTGAAGAGCCATTTCTGAGAAAATGAGGAATCTTGAATCCAGAATTAGAAAATGCATCCTACTGGCTAGGAAATTTTTACTATTTTAGGAACAAATATCATAAGGCCTTGGAAGAACTGCAAAGAAACGGCTGTGCGTCGGTGACTGTACACTTGAAATATTCAGGCAGGAAGACCTGCAGCTCACAGTGCTCCTCCTTCAAGCATAAGGTCCTCTCAGAGAACTGGTTGTCAACTTGAGACCAAGGTCATACAGCAGCTAATCACTACATATGTGCCTGAGCAGGACTCTGGAAAACTGCGCCGGCTGCTGAGATCTGCTACCCAGGACCAGGGGTTTAGTGGAGTCAGTTCTGGATTTGCAGTCGGACAAAGCAGGCTCGAGTCCAGGCTTTGCTATTATAGTCGATGCGACTTTGGGCTGGTTGTTTGGCTTTTCGGAACCCCAGTTTTGTCTGTAAAATGTGGCTATTTTATAACCTAACTCCTTCAAGAGGGGAAGGTCGAATTTTAAAATGTGCATAAAAGTGCTGAAACAAAATACCGTTAATGGTATTGGCATTTTTACTATCATTAATACTATCCCACTCTCGCTAAGGAAAATAAATGGGGACCAGGAAGAACTTGGGTTCCTATGTACTACATGTGAAACCAGTGTGACTTCGATTCCTCAAATACAAGACAAATGTCCCCAAACTGGTGATGAGGCTCAGCCTTCTTCCTGGGTGAAAATCCTTATCCTATTACAGATAACATACATTATTAGTGATACTGAGATTACAAAATTCACATTAAAATAAGTTTCTATTTTGTTCATCTGAACTTAAGTGAGTTGGTAGATAACAAAGGTAAAACAGGTTAGGTGGTGAACTAAGTCAAATCCATTTTCCATACACCAAACTGCTGACCAGCTTGTTATACCCTGGCGTTCAGTTCTTTAGCAGCCTGCCATCACTGATAGCTCAACTCCAAACCCCCTCTCCTGGCCCGCGAGGCCTCCAGTGATCTGCTCTCTGATTCCTCCGTTTTCTACCTGACTCCCTACCCTGCTCAACTTCTATAGTTTTGTGGATGCCCATCCCTCTTCCTGGAATGGCCTTACCCACTCTCTGCTGGATCAGTTTCCATTGATTCATGTAATTCATGGAACAGTGCCTGGCATGTAAGTGGATGTTCAATAAACATTTAAACAAATTGACTTGAAACCAGGTGGCTCCCACATAGACCGAAACAGCCAGATGTTTTGTTTCCACGTGGCCTTGTAAAGTTTGAGGTTCCTGCTAAGGCCTGACTATATCCCATGCCATTAAAAGACAGTAACTCTTATAAATTATTTTGGTGTTTTGAGCATTTAGCTCCCCTAAACGTGCTGATGAGAACCTGTTTCATAGACACCAGTGGAGTTGAAAAGCCACAATACATGTTTTAATAAATAGATTAAAAATATGGCACAGATTAAAATGTTGTATTCCTGTTGTCCATTGCAAAAGTTTGCACAACAAAGAAGCACTTATTCTATTATTTAACAACAAAACAGGCCTGTGTGTGAATATTCACATGAGTATATTCCCAAGAAACTCCTAAGAGCAACGTTCATATACAAAGTCAGCCTGGCCCTCTTGGGTCTCACCCACAAGAATTTAGTAACTGTAGTGACAAAGGACTTCCTAAAGGACTTTTTTCCCAAAAGTAATGAAGTGTAATGGTATCATACATAGATCCTGGCCAGAGCCAAACTGTCTGTCTGTCTGTCTGTCTGTTTTATTCTCTCTCACATACACACGCACACAGACTCTTCGGAATTTTAAAGTTCCTTGTAGAGTTCATTAATAAAAACAGGAAATTCTTTTTCTGGAATAAATCAATGAAGTGTGGTGGAAAAAGGGGGAACTAAAGGGCAAATCATCATCTCCTGCTCTGCACTGAAACCTGTCAACTACCAGCTCGGGCACCTAGCTTAAAAGATTTACCTTCAAGAAACCTAAAAGTTTGTTTCCTGCCTCATCGACAACAGCCTCAAACTGTTCCTTGTCATCTCAGAAAACAAATCTTTTGCTCCTTCCTGCCTAGGGGAGGCAGAGAGACTGAGGTGGTCCTTTGCGGCTGAATTAGATGAAAGACTTGCCTTCCACCATGGAGACATGGAGTCTAATCAAGTGAAATGAGTTTTGAGATCCGAGCTCATTTCCTAGGGGAGATCGGTTCGCATTAAAAAATCACGACATCTCATTCATCACAACTGACGTGGTCTTTGCTCAGGAGAGGACCCCAACTGGGACTGAACCACCTGTCTTCCCTTGAAAAGAGGCACTTTATCCAAGTTTGCGTGGAAAGTCTTGGAGTAAGAAAGCTTGCCAGCTCCCACCCGAATGATACGTATGCAACGTGGAAGGCAACTGAAGTTTCACAAAGGGAAGGAGAGTTTAGGGAAGATTGGTGGCCGTAGTTTTGAAGCTGCCACATGTGAATAACTGTAATAGAGGTGCTAAGGCATTACGGTGGAGGGAGCCAAGATCGGGGCTCCCTCTTCTTTATCTCCCAGGTTTTATTAAACGCAAGTGCGAAGGGTAAGCATTTCCATGCATCAGTTTAAAATGGCAAAGCAAGTGTCCTGATTTCCATGCTGACAAATGACCTTCATCTCCTTTATTTCTTTCAGGGCATCATTGTCACACCCCTGCTTCTGCTGCTGTTTGTGAGTGTTTTCACGTCGCCTCTCATACTTTTTATTAAAAGCCATCTACAACCCTTGAAGAAAGGGCCATTAAGATAAAATTGAGATTTGAATCCTTTGCGTGCCTTTGTATCACATTTTGAACTATTCTTCCAGTTGAGGTGCACCTAGTGATACCATGTGGGCCCAAAGGATCTCTGTAGTCTCATGGTCCAAGGCCAGCATCAGGACCCAGTCATGAGGCCTCCAACTGCTGGCTAAATCATTATTGTTACAAATTAGTGACCTGGGACATAGGTCACAAATGTGCGGCTCTTGATTTTCTCATTAGTAAAACTAAAGTGATTGCTAGTGACCCAGTATTTAATAGAAAGAGCCTTGGACCTGGGAACCAGAGGAAGCTTACATCTCAAGGCTGATAATCATTGACTTCCTCACTTTGGTGAAAACTGCCTCTATTTTTCGTCTGTAGAATGAGGAACAATACCAGCTACCCCAATCTGCCTCCCAGGGATAATGAAATGTGCTTCAGAAATCAAAGATACAAGCTACTGGTTAACTAAACAAAAAATTGTTCAGAAAATAAGAATGCTAATTAACTGTCTTATTTTCTTGGGTACTAAGCATATGAGAAATTAGATGAAAAATTATAATAGAAATTAATGTTATCTCATGCTGAGAAAAGCATATGTAATCATGAATGATACCTAAAATATTTTATGAACTGTGCATTTTTCATACACACATCACCCAAATATAAATCACTCCTCCGCTCATCGCTGAAATGGAGTGGGGATGCGTTTCTAGGAGTGAAATGTAGTTGTTTAAGTAGCACTATTTGTCAGTGAATTAAAACTATGGGGAAAATTTATTTAATTATGGTGTAATTACCCAAGCTGGAATTCAATTAGAGTAGCAGAGTGAGGGACTTCATTTCTTACAAGCTGTGTAGGAAGTGGAGAGGGACGGATGTACTACTAAACAGTTGGGTTCTGCATCATTCATGAAAGACATTACCTTTAAGTACGAAGCCTCAGCCTTTCCTTCCCTCCTGAAATGCTAGCTTCATTCTGACAAGGTAACAAGAGTCAAGCAATCAGATAATTTCCCTCAACATAACAAATGTCATTCATTTGGACTTCACCAATTCAGAATTTGCAGTGAGTCTGCTTGAAACTAAAATGAGTATTGATTTGCATTTGTTTGAAATGCTAGACTTGGCATGTACCTTACTGCGCACTAGACACAGGAACTGGGATGGTCCCTGGCTGTTGTTTCTGAGACCTGGGTTCACACTTTCCCGGGAGCAGTGTTCCGCATGCACGGGCTGCAGGCCAGGCCGAGATTCCCCACTGCGGTGGGTCAGAGGACCAGAGAGAGCCAGGGATCTAGAGAGTGTACGGTACAGGGCCGTGCAGCCTAGGTTTTCTCCCTTGAGAGGAAATGAAGAGTAGCATCACTTATTCATGTGACCTGCTTAAGAAAATCAGGGAGACGTCGGAGCCACAACTGGAGAGCTGAGACCTGGAGCAGCGCTCCTCAGAGGCTGCCTCTCTGGGACCCTGCTTGGCTCACGACTAAAGATCTAGATGAGTGCTTTTTCCCTCTCCTCCCCGTCTCCATGCCATAGAGGTTTTCTCAGCTGATTGATATTATGGCATCATGGTACGGCAAACTTCCCCCACTCTTGGACCCATAGGCTTGTGAGCTTTTAAAGTGTTGTTGGTTCAACACTTTAAAATAACAACAGCAAGAATAGTGAAAGAGACCCCAAGACCCTCAAATTAAAAGTTTAATGCTTCCCTCTGAGCCAACTGGGCTGCCCCAATAGGTTCAATGGCATCATCACACCATATGAATAGATACTTTTATGTTATATGACATCAAATGACATCACAGCATATAGCACTTTTTGCTTCTTTATGTCGTCATGTATGTTACAAGCAGTGGGTTTTGCTGAAATACCTGGGTTACCAGGCCTCATTTACTGAGCAGGGCAAAAACCCAAGCAACTCGAAATATGAACACATACTGTAAAAAGATATGTTTTTTGTTATCAACACCCTGTTATGGGTCAAGTTGTGTTGAAGATCTTACCCCAAGTACCCCAGAATGTGACCTTATTTGAAAATAGGGTCATTGCAGATGTAATTAGTTAAGATGAGGTTATAGTGGTGTAGAATGGGCCCTTACTCCAATATGACAAGGTGTCCTTTCAAGAAGAGAAGTCAGACACACAGGGAGCATGCCGTGCCACGGTGGAAGGCAGAGAAGAGAGTGATGCGTCTACAACTCGAGGAACTCCAAGGGTGGCTGGCATGCTTCAGAAGCTGGACCAGATGAGGAAGGATTCTCCCCTGCAGATTTCACAGGGAGCATGACCTCATTGATTTCAGACTTAATAGCTTCCAGAACTGTGAAACAATATCCTTCCCCTGTTTTAAGCCGCCGCATTTGTGGTGTTACAGTATTACAGAAGCCAAAGACACTAAAACAGCACCTGAAAATTGAATGGTCTTTTTTAAAATCATATTTTGAGAAATGGAAATTCCTGGATATTCAGTTGCACTAGCTAGCAAAGGCCGTTTTTGTTGATGGAATCTTGGTTCCCTGTGTTATTAACCTCTGCTCAGCATGTCCCCTTTCCTGTCTCGGTCCAACTGGAACCCATCTTCTGATTCATGTTTCTGCTGCAGGCGCCTTTCCTATCACTGAGCCTTTAAATGGAGTGAGGGTGTCTGTCTTGCACCTCATTACCAATTCCAGAGCATTTCCCATGACTTCTCCATAAAGTCCCCTAATTCCTTTGAAGGTTATTGCCAATACACCTGTACTCCCTGCCACTGCTCCCTGTGTAATTATCAGAAGGACCCTAGGTCACTCTCTCTGCGTTCAGAAAGTGTTAGCGCCCACTTTCTCCTTTCAACAGTCCCCTGATTCTTAATGTTTTCAATATTCACACAGTTGATCCTCCCAGTACCCTGGCCTCTAAATTCTTGACTTCTTCTCCAATAAGATCGCCTTCCAATGCATTTCGGCCAACACCCTTGACCTTGTTACTGCCAGTAACTGCATCCTTCCATAGTCCTGTTTTCAAATGTGTTCTCTTACCAGTAGCTTGGATCTTTGTGACTTATTCCCCAAATTACAAATTCTTCAAACTTGCTAGAATGGCCAATTTATTCACCTTATCACCTTAACAATGCCTCTAAGTAACCCACCCTACCTTCACCCCCTTCTTACCTTCACATCCCATCCTACCTAGGCTAGATCTTATGGTCCATCATTACAATCACTTTATTGCATACACCATCAACAAGCGACCTCCTCATCTCTTACTGCTTCATATTTGCTTGCAAAACTCCAAGCCTGCTTAAATTCAACTCCACAACTTTCTATGTGTGTAACTGAACACACAGGAGCATGCCCTCTCCCGGTCTCATTTGAAATTCATGACAACTAACTGCAAGTGGGCCAGACAATCCTACTACCTTCCCTTAATTATTCACATTCGCACTTCCTAGAAAATTACTTCACACCTTCTCCTTCCCTCTCCAGTGCTTCTTCTCTTCTTTCATCTCAACTGATGCAGAAAGAAATTTAGCTAATAAGGAAATTAGGAGCAATCAGAGAAATTTTACAAAATCTCACCTTCCTGCATCTATATTCTTCACCCCCTCTTCTGTTTCTATAGATAAACTGTCTTTACTCCCATCTAAGGCCAGTCCTTCCAGTGATGCCGTGTAGTATTGCTTACTTAACAATGTGAGTCACACAGATTTCCCTCTTTCTCCTGTTTTTCCTATCTCTAACCAAATTTCCTATCTCTACTGGACCATTCTATTAAAGTATTCTGTAATATTACATATCTTAAGAATTAGATTTCACCTTATCCTACCCACACTCCATTTCTGTCCTCTGTTTTCTAGCAGAATTCCTCAAAAAGTTATTTGAAACTTACTCATCACTCATGCAGGAATATGTGTTGACTTCTGTCTCCCCGGCCCTTTCCTGGGTGCCAAGGTTATAGCAACAAGCAACACTGAAACATCTTTGCTCTCATGGAGGTTATATGCTAGTGGAGAAAAAAAACAAGCAACAAATAAGTAACAATATAGTGTGTAAGATGGGTGACATGTGCTAAAAGGAAAAATAAAATCAGGAGGGGGAATAAGAAGAGCCAGAGTGGGAGATTGCTAGTTTAAATAAGGAGGCCAGGGTTGGACTTACTGAGAAAATTATATTGGAGCAAAGGCCTGGAGGAGATAAAGGAGTGAAACTTCTGGAGGTAGAGTGTCCCAGGTGGAAGGAATGGCAAGTGCAAAGGTCCTGAGAGTGTGCCTGGTATTGTTGAGGAACAGCAAGCGGGCCTGGAATGGAGTGGGCAAGGGGAAAATAGATGGAGATGAGGTTGGAGAAAATGAGGTAGGACCTTGAAGTCCTTTTTAAGGACTTTGAATTTTAATTTGAGACAGACAGGAAATCATTAAAAGAGTTTCAATCAAGGAAATGGCATGTTCTCACAGATTTTTTTAAAGGTTGATTCTGGACACTGGGCTGAGAGTAGATTGTAAGGGGATCATGTTGGAGACAGAAGAGCTGTTAGGAAGCCAGTGCAATGTCATGGTAAGAGGCACTGTTAGCTTCACTGTGTGGTTGAGTGAATCTGGTGGGAAGCAGTTGAGTGTAGAATTTTGAAGAACTGAGACATTGAATGACGGTTGTGAGGGAAAGATCGGAGTCGAGGATGACTCCAAGCCCATGCAGCAGGAAGGATGGCATTGGTATTTACTAAGATATAGAAGACTGTGGGGTGGAGCAGGTTGAAGGGACTCAGAAAGAGTTTAGTATGGGACAGGTCTGGGTTAAGATGCCTGTGAGACATTCAAGTAGAGACGTCAAGTACGCAGTGGACTACATGAGTCTGCAATTCAGGGGAGATGTCTGGAGTAGAGATTCATAATTGGGCAGCATAAAAAGGGATTTTAAGTTAGACTGGGTGAGTTCACCAAGAGTAAGACTAGAGAAGGAAAGGTATCGGTGGTTGACAAAGAAGACCAAGGAATGTGCCTGTGCTTAGGAGGAAGACCCAGAGAATTTGGTGTGCTAGAAGACTCACACAGAATGTATTTCAAAAAGAGGAGAGTGGTCAGCTACTTTAAATGCCTGTAATAGTTTAGGTACCATGAAGTCTGAAAGTGGCCACTGATTTTCACAAGGTGGAGGCCACTGGGGACCGTCCCAAGAGCTATTCAGCAGTGCCATGGGGGTGAAAGCTGATTGAAGCTGGTTCAAGAATGAAGGAGGGAAGAAGAGAGAAAGACAGTGGTCATCAATAACCCTTTTGAGGGATTTTGCTCTGAAGAGTGCGGAAAATGAGGCAACCACCAAGTTGGGAAAATTCTTAGCATATTTGCATTGATGGATTAATCCAGTTAGAGAAGGAAAAACTGATACAGAAATTCATGGACCCTTGTCCTTGAGTAGGAGAAAGGGGGTGAGTTCTATCCAGTTCATAAAGGGAGCGTGTGGCCTCCTAAGCACAGACAGTTCATCCATAGTAATGGGAGGGGAGAGGTAGAATAATTTTTATTGAGTAGATATAGTACGTACTGTATTTTTCAGACTGCAAGATGCGCTTCCCTCCCCCAAATTTGGGAGGAAAATGGGGGTGTATCTTATAGTCTGAATGTAGCTGAATTATAGTCTGAATGTTATTTATGTTGTTAAATATTTTACCATATTTTTTTATTCAAAAATTGTTTTTCCTATTTTCCCCCTCTAAAACCTAGGTGTGTCTTATGGTCTGAAAAATACGATACTTATTACATAATCCCATGTGAAGAGCATAGCTACATTTAGGGGTGGGTATTACCCTCACGTTATATGAGAAACTTAGGTTCAAAGAGTTTCAGTAACTCATTTGAGACAACACTCCTAGTAAGGAACATCAGGTATGTTCAGCCGGGATCTACCTCCCCTCAAGGTTCCTTCCAGGTTATGCTTCCAAAGCCTGCCTCCTAGGAGACAGTCGGTTTTAAGACATATTATCAGCACTCAGTTACTCCTTCTTGAATGTTTATATTCTAGGTAGCATAGGAAAGACGAAAAAGAATAAGGCATAATCAGTGCCTTGAAGAAACTTCAAGCTTATTTGGGTAAACAAGAATAAAGGATCGTGAAGAGATTTAGAGGAAAAAGTAACTGCCCATCTATGTTCTTCAGAGTGAGTTTCATAGGAGTTCCTAGAAGAGAGAAGTCCAGGTCAGGGAGAGAGATTCCCAGCAGCCTTGGAGGCTACAGTCATTAGAAGTTTTCCTAGAAGTTGGCTACCCGTGATAAAATTCATCAACATTTGATGCCACCCGGGTGAACAAGAGCAGTGCACGCAGCCATTACTGTCATATACAATTCTCTATTTTTGTTACATTCCCAATAATGATTGCGTAGTTAATGGGCCCATGTGCCATGTGTAAAATAATAATAAAACACTTAAAGAGCGGCTATCCGTTTGATGGCCCCAGTTGTCTTACACTGAGCCAGGCTCTCCACCTTGTGCCGAGGAGTATCCGTGTGTAACGCACGTGAAGAACAGCCTTCTCTTGAACCTGCGAGTAGCCTGTCTCTGCCTGTGTATGTAAATCACACAGAGATGGTTCTCACACCGAGAGAGCGAGCGTGGTGAAACAGGAAAATCCGGAATCTTTGGTAAACGTCCATATCGGGGCTCCCCCAAAGCCATTTGAACCATAAAGGGCTAGGGGGAGTACCTGGTACACCGTTCCCAAATGCTCTAGAGGTGACATTGATAAACTCCCTTCTGCTTTGAGGACCTCTGACCAGGGAGGCCAACTCCGCTGCTGGTCTGGGACCGCTCGGACTTAACCGAGGGGACAGTGACACTGGGTGAGACACTCAGGCACACGCTGTCTTACAGGCCTTGCCCTCGCCCCCGGGCTCCCCGAGCAGGCGGGTCTGGGCAGGGAGAGAAGGTCACTGCTTCCTTGTACCGCCCTTGCCTGTTGGTACCCGAGTTTAGAGCGTTCTTTTGGAGGGGCTTACCCATTTGCTCTGCTGAAGGGACTATTTAGTTCACAATAGTAAGTGCGTTGGTTCCTGATCCAAACTCGTATTGACAAAACCAAATCCTGTGGTCAGGGGATTAGAAGCCAACTTTGTTTCTAGGTGCTTCTGAGTATCTCTGCCTTCAGCCCTCCATGTCCGGAAAGCCTGTCTCCTCACAGCGTCTTCTGTGGGTTATAAGCCAGTTTACCATCCACACTTTAGTGCACGCTTCAGGCACACTTTACTAAAATTTCTGTGTAGTCTGAGTAACCAGAATTTACAGTTGAACATACTTTCCATCAGTTATTGGAAGGTAATCTTTTCATCTTAGGTTTTAAATTAGCAAAACACAAAAAGAAATGTTTTACGTATTTTTTTTTCAAAAATCACTTGAAGCCTGTTTTGCTCTTTACTTCTCAAAGAAGGAACCACACCGTGCGTCTAGATAGAAAAAGGATCCCTTCTTCTACTAAATGCATACTTTCTACGTATATCCCAATTTAATTTGATACACGCATCTGAACCAGCATGGCTGTTTAGCAATCATATTTTTAATTTGTATAAGAATCACAGGCATTTTTGCATTGAGCCCACTGTCAGCTGGCACACACTTACCTCACCAGTGCTATGTAAGGGCACAATGTCATTTGCACATTTCCCTGTGCGAGAAGGAGCAACAGGGATGAGGCTCACCTGGAGTTTCTGGGGAGAGATGAAATCCAGAAGGGTTTGGAGATGGGGACATTCTCCTTCTGAGTGCTCCTCTGTGTGAAGGGAAGAAGACAGGTATATAAGAGAGCACCTATGTGGGTACTAGAAAGTAAGATGCAATAGGAGACAGTCCCTTCCTTCTCTCCCTTCCCCCAGGATGGTGCTCTGGGTGAGGGATGGGCAAGAGCAGAAATTGAGCAGGAAGTGAGCAAATCCTGTGTCTGATTTTCTGGCAAAAGAGATCTCACATTCACCATTCTACAGTATAAACTGTAAATATCTATTCTTATTTTCCCTGAACATGGTGCTAATGAAAGCAAAGACCAATCATCAAGGGTGAATTATTTAATACAATAATGTTTTAATAGCTGAGAAGAGACACCAATAGTGAAGATGCCTGTGGCTAATGCATTTCCCTGGTAGGAGATAAAAGGCTGATTACACAGCAGAGCCAGGGAAGACCTGGTGCATTCATGACAATTTACAGGTCAGCTCACTTACAGGAGTGATTTAAAACGCACCATCTGTTTTCTAACTGCGTGTGGGTCGGTAACTGTGATTTTTACAGACAGTCAGCGCCCCTTTGTCAAGAACTGGTGCCTGTGTGTCTTTCTGAGTGTTGTTAGTTTGGCCCCATCATATTTTACTGACTGGACCCCCAGATTCTTTCCAAATCAAATTGGCTCTAAATTGAATGGATTGCTAGTACTCAACCCTGTTCCACTCAGCCTTTTTCTGCCAAGTTAGATTGAGTCCTAATGCCCTAAAGCATCCACTGTGCGTGTACTAGATTAACTCCTGATGAATCTACCCCAGAACTAATTTTGTACCATCCAGGAGAGAGCTGAGAAAATGGTCACTCAAATCATTTTCTGGGTCCTGGGACTGAAATCCAGAACCCCAGTTGCAAAAGGCTGCACCATCAGCCACTGCTGATCGAGTCCCCACACTCACCGTTCTTTTCCTTTCTTCTCCTCCTCTCCTTGCCTCTGCCTGCCCTCGGTGCCATCTCCATGCAGCTCCATCCCCATCCTCTGCAGGCAAAGGCACCTCCCCTCCTCCTCTCCCGGGGGCAAGAACAGGGAGCCCACCCCTGCCCCCTTCCCCATTTCACAACTTCTATAATTAATATGCGGCAGAGTGTGAGGCCAAAGTGTAAGGACTGTGGGGCAGCACTTCTGGGCTTAGATCCTGGCTCTGTCACTTTCTAGCTACAGTGACCTTGACCAAGTGGTTGGACTGTTATACGCCACTCTTACCTCATATGAAAATCAGGGTACTGGTAAAGCCTCCCTCAAGGGGTTGCTGTGTTAAATTATTCAACACACATTAAGCATTTTGAGCAGTGTCTGGCACATAGAAACTGCACAATCAATGTTGCCATTCGTATAATTATGAGACAATTGTGTGGGAGACCAGGCTGCTGATCCTTTCTTGGGTCTGTGAATTTACTAGGGCTTGTAACTCGCCCCACATTGGAAGGAGGGAAAGAAAACTTCGTCAGGCCTCTTTTCCTCCCGTTATTAACTGAACCCACATTTGCTGAGCTCCTACTACGTACCCGATTGGTGGTTTTCAAAGTGTGACCCCCAGCTCTGCAACACCAGCATCTGCCGGGTCCTCTTTGGAAATGCAGATTCTCACCATCCTCCACCCCTTCATCTTTCTCCCCTGATGTTGTGAATCAGAAACTCTGAGGGGGGACGCCAAGCAACCTGTGTTTTAACAAACCCTGTGGGGGCTTCTGAAGAACTAAAGTACAAGAGCCCCTGCCCTGGATGGGAAACATGGACCCTGCTGGGCCCCGGGGAACGTGAGTGAGACCCTGTCCCTGACCTTCAGGAACACGCAGACCACGGGCAGAGACAGATCTGTGACACGGGCGACCAAGCATTCTGAGAGGTACAGTGGAGACACAAACCACGAAGAAAGGGTGGCCAGGTCTGCGTTCTGGGAGGAGGGTTGGAAGGACTTCCTAAAGAAGCAGCACTTGCACTGAGTTGTAGAGAAAGACTGGAACTTTCCTAGCTCCAAGTGGGGAGGGAGGAGATATTCACAGGAAGGAGCATGTGTGCCCTGGTGCTAGGCAGACCCGCACACAGAACTCCACTCTTGAAAATCGAGTCCCAGAGAGGAAGGGCTTGTGTGTAGTTCACCGCTGGGCCCCGTGTCTAAGGGTGGCCTGGCCCACAGGAGACTCCATTAACTATGTGAATGATTGGACACAAAGGCCCTACATTCCCACATACTTAATTTTCACTGAATCCCTTCTTTTCAGCATAAGATAATAAAACAAACAAACCTACTTGTGAATTGTTTGCTTTACAGCACTATACTCCTGGAGGAAATTAGCTGATGACTGGACTGTTGAACGGGCTGTATCTTAAAGCACGGATTGGCAGTAGGGCATATATTACTGCTAAATCTACCTGGGTAGCTCAGTGGGGCCCAGAGCACTTGCTTGGTACAAGGTTTTCCTGAACCTGTAAGTTTATCCAAATGTGCAAGCTACGGGTGCTTCAAAACCACATTGGCCTTTACAGTAGAAACCATGGCAGGTTCCTTATTAAAATGTGAAGAACGAAATGTGTCAGACAGCATATTTCCTCCTGCTTTAGTTAAGACCAACTGTGCATACAGAATGACTGGGTCTCGGACTCTCTTCGTCATGTGCTCGGAGGCCGCCCTATGCCAGATGCTCATTCTTTCTTCTGGATGCCAGGGCAGGCTTCACAGGGTCGGAGACATCCCCCGGGGTACCTCTGCATCTTCACACTGACCCCGGTGACAGGCCCGGGGACCAATTCAAAAGAAAGGACGTCTGCCAAATTAGACCCCAGTGCTGAGGTTTCCCTGCTTTCGGAGCCACTTCTAAGGGAGCCATCCTGCGGGATTTCCTCCCAGCTTCCCCACTGTGCCCAGTCTGGCTCGTGTAACCCAGTTAATTACATCCCGGGCTAGCTCGCTCTGGCCTCTGATCTGACAAAGTCTCCGAGGAGGGCTGCTCTCACCCGTGTTCCTCATCTAGTGGAGCAAAGATCATAGGCATTTCGGAGGAAAAGGGGCCGTGGAGACCACGGGCAACTTCCCCTCACCCCACAGCCCCATCCACTGTCTTCTAGGAACACGAGGCTTCCAAACACCGAACATGCAAATGATGGATGGATGGGGACTAAAATACATAATATTCTTAAAACCAAAGTTGAAGTGGATTTCCCTTTACTTCTCTTACCAAATTTCATCTTTTACGTAGAGTTGAGATTAAAAATAACCCCCAAAATTAACTTAGTAAGTGAAGTCATGTTTTAACTTTTCTCTCCGTTTGATCTCTGAGACCACTGCTCTGCAGTAACACTCTGCGAGTAAACAAACCGGGCTTCCCAGTGTAGGAGAGCCATCACCACAGCGCAGACTTGGCTGCAGGGTGGCTTGCGTGTGTTTTAGAAGCATAGCCATTTTCGTATCATAATGGAGGTAGTAGAGATGTTAATTGCAAGTCGCTTCTCTCTGGACCTCAGTTTTCACAGCTTGGAAAAGAGGGAGTGGAATGGGACTCCGAGTCTCTTCCAGGGTTAAGGTTCTGTCGGTGTTAGGTCTTCCCCTACCGAGCAGCAGTAAGGATCAAGGGAGGGTGAGGGAGGACTGAGGGTGGAGAACAGGCACAGGGTGCCCTGGCTCTGCTCTGCACACTCACACACACTCTCACAGCGACACACATTCATAGAGACTCGCGGTCACACAGACACACACACAGAGACACACACATTCTCGTCCTCCCTTCACACGGTTCTTGTCACGACTAGTTGCCCTTTGTTTCTAGGTGCACGTTAGAATGAATAGCGTTACTGGTGGTAAACAAGCAGAGAAGAAAATGATACCATGTAATTTTTATAATACCACATGCTTGTCACTTTTTAACACCTCATGTGTACAAATTCCTCCATTTGTTCACCCTGCACACGTTTATTCATCTGCAAACATACTCTCTGTGCCAGTTCCTGGGTTAAGCACTGGGATGACAGAGGGACTATAGCCTGTGATATGGTTATCATTAAAATATCTTAAAAACAGCAACTAACTTAGTGAAGTTGATAGAAAGAGGAACAGGGCTATGTAAGGTCATCCTGAGATTCCAGACAAGAATCGTCCCTTTTTAACAGAAGGTCTTTACCCGGAATCCTGCTGCCTCTCCCCAACACAGTGTAAACCTTATGGATAGAGCACTGAGCTGGTTGTTTTTGAACTTGAAAACTTTTTGTTCTTTAAACTGCTTTTTTTTTTCTCTTCACCCAGTGTTTCAGTTTCCTGTCAAATATATTTTTCTTTATTTCGGTCCTTGCCCCAGGGACATCCTTGGAATTAATACTTGTGAAGAGAATGTATTTGCTAAGTACCTTGTGCCTCAAGGACATAGTTGCTCTAAAATAGGCTGAAATTATTAGTTTTTACTACTTTGGCTTTGCATAAAAAGAAACAGCTAACAGCCATGCAGCGTTTAATATACCAGAGACCTGTCTGTTCCTCCCCAGTTCCACGTTACCTGCTGCGCTCTTCCTGCTCTAGAATGTCTTCGTACTGGAGGGAGAGGCTACGGTTGTGTGGGGGGTTTACGCTGACAGCCAGTGGTCAGTGTTGGGGGTGGCCTTGAATGCATGCGGGCCCCTGGTGGGCAGGACACGCATCCTTGGCATTCTGATTGCCTCTAGATTGGAGCTGAGGCTAGGGCATGGAATTTTCTAAAACACTCCAGGGCGTAGAAAAGATTTTGGTAAGCCAGTTCATGCAGAAATCAGTGAAGACACTGATCCCACATCATTTCATCCTGAGCTCTTGACTTCATTTTTCTAAATATTTGATTCGTTCTTTTTTTTAAAACATTCCATGCCCTTAAGTCATCACTACCTCAGTGTATTGTACAAAAAATATTTTCCCAAAGGTATTTGCAAGTTTAACTAAACTTAGGTAAATATGAAGATTGAGGTTTGGTCTGCAGGGGAGGGTGAAAGTGAGAACCAGGGGCCAAAGTGATGGTTTGAGAGAGCCTGGTTGCAAAAGGGAGTCATAAGAAAGAGAAACTCCTGTGGAACAGGCTAGTGTTTGCCAGGTTTGAAAACCAGAAGGAGTTCAGAGGAAAGACAGCATTCAAGTTCAAAGGAAAACCATTCAACGTCATAGGAAGACAGCATTCCCGGTGGTTGAAGCTAATGGGAGTGTGTGACTGTGTTCATAGACAAACACTATCGTGCTGCCAGTCGAATCTTTGTGCAGCTGAGACCACAGTAATCAGCGCAAAGAGCAAAGCACAGCAGGACTTATGAGCAGTGTTAAGACATACACATTCAGGAGAGGTATATTGAAATTTTAATAATAAGTCATGCTTTAGGATTTCCCATTTGCTAGATTTTGTGTAAGAAAATAATTTAAAGAATATGAAATTCATTGCCTTTGTTTTGAAAAAGTAGGAAAGTTAGAAACTATTTCATTTGCCTCTTGATGAGAAAATAATAAAATATACTTGTTTGTTTTAACTAGGTGATAGGTGAAATAACAATCACATAAACCATGATGACAGGTGACTATCATGGATTTAATAATAAGCAAGTTAATTATAAAACAATACAGTTATCATTTTATTCAATCTTATTGTCCCAATCAAAACTGTATATCAAACTATTTACCAGGTTCTTTTGTGTTAAGTTTAGAAAATTAAAAATCACTTGCTTTTTGTGTACAGCTACCAAGTTTTTGGTGCATGTGAGAGAGTCATTTATTGCATGATTTCATTGACAGCAATGTTTGCTAACTGACTCCGAGTAACTCTAACTCCTTATTCTTGTTTTACAGCTTGGTTCATCCTCTTCTGTGCCTTTCACATCTATTTTTTCTCAGCTTTTTATGACTGTGGTGGTTCCTCTCATTATCGGACAGGTAAGGTCTCTAATTCTGTCTGCTCTTTCCTTTACAGATCAAATGGTAAATTCTTATGAAATGTCAGGACAGTCAGTTGAGGAAAGAGATGGAGGAAGAGACAGTTTAATGAAACACAGGTTGTACCAATCACAACAGTCCCTCTTTTTTTTTTTTTAGTTAATAACAGTATGCTTTACAGATAGCTACATATAGGGACACCTCACAGAATCTTGATTTTTTTTATGTTTATTATCCCTTCTTTACAGCTGTGCAGCTAGCTGGGGAACATGTAGCAAGCCTTTACCTTGCTCTGTGACCTCCAACGCGGTCTCGGCGTTTAGGGCCATTGCCGGGAACGGACGTCTGTCCCTGGCTGGCTGCTTCCTAGACACCTCCAGCCTCAGTTATCAGACATGTTAACCCCATAATTGATAAAATCAACATTTCATTCTATTAGCTCTGAAACTGGATCTTAGAAAATTGTTGAGCCCTGGCTGGTGTAGCTCAGTGGATTGAGCATGGGCTATGAACCAAAGGGTCGCCGGTTCGATTCCCAGTCAGGGCACATGCCTGGGTTGCAGGCCAGGTCCCCAGGTGGGCCACATGAGATGCAACCACACATTGATGTTTCTCCCCATGTCTTTCTCCCTCCATTCCCTTCTGTCTAAAAATAAATAAATAAAATATTTAAAAAAAAAGAAAATTGTTGAATTGGGTGATGGAATAAATTCTTATATTTCAATTTCTTTTAACAAGGTAATAACAAGCACGTAATTTAATTATTAGCATATGAATTTTAAAGCAAGGTTGTTGCTGGGTTTTTTTTTTTAACTCATAGGTAGCCACAGTAAAGAAGTAGAGAATTTAATGTGCCACCAAATGAGTGAGTCTTAGGAAATAGTATATTTGGATGATTAAGAGCATAGACATGGATTTAAGAGCAGCTAGACTCTAGACTTAGTTCCACCTTGTATTTGCTGTGTGACCTTTGATGAACCATTTGATCTCCTTAGCTATAGATTCGTAACTTATTAAATCATGTAATAATAATAATGCCCATGTCAGAGGGTAGCCCTGAGCACTAAATGAATGACGGATGTGTAGGAAGGTTCTGTCATCATAGGTGCAGGTAGTCACACCGCTATTGTCAAATTCCCTCAAACACTGAACAGAAGGCCACTCTTTGGAGTATTAACTATAAAAGTGATGGATGTGTAGACAGGTAATATTTACATACGGTCTTAGGTTGGGCTCCCTAGGAAATGCACTCTGAGACCGAGGTCTCCCTGCCGTAAGTACCCTTGGGCTCTACACCTTTGGGAGATTTAAGAAAAGGCTACAGGGATGAGGGAGGGGGTGACCATGATGCCAGCAGTCATGCAACGGCCTCCGCATACCCCAGGGCGGGGGTCTGGCGCGGGGGCACCCCTCAGACTTGTCCCCCCCAAGGCGAGAGTGTCTGTCCTTGTCCACCTGCCTCCCTCCCATTCCCGTGAGAGGGGTGACCTCGGGTGGATGTGCTCTCTCGGCAGCAACTCCCACAGAAACGCAGCTGCGATCTTTTCGTCAAACCCGCACGGCCTGCAGACGTGGAAGCAGCTCCGAGTTCTTGGAGGGATGGGTCCGGTGGCAACTCCCCACATCTGCTACGCACGCACTACTCTTTTTATTTTACTTCCACTTTGTACTTAGAGAAGGGACTGAATTTAGGATAAGGAGGAAGGATTTTAAAGCACTCAACGAATGCCATTTAATTAAATGTAGATTCATACTTGAAAAAAAGACCTCTCCCACAGTGCTAACACAGAACGGGTATTCTGAATGAATATTATGCCCCCCCACCCCCACCCCTCTGACCTCTTTGCCACACTTCCTAACTCTAGTCTCCCTGGCTTTCCCTCGATTCCTGCTTAACTTCTTTGTTTAGAGTGTCTTCCTCACACTCAT